>CABHPH010143520.1:13095-36278 GCA_902168325.1 Peromyscus nudipes
GAGAGAGAGAGAGAGAGAGAGAGAGAGAGAGAGAGAGAGAGAGAGAGAGAGAGAGAGAGAGAGAGAGAGAGATTGATTTTAGTCATATTTTGTGCTAACTGGAAAATTCCTTCCCAGAGAGAAGAAGGAATTTCATAAGACTTAAGAAGCTCATGAGACTGGTAAGACTCAGGAGGCCCCTCCCCAAGGTCATATAAATAGTAAACAACTTCTGGGGTGGGGGTTGAGGGGGCAGAGAAGGCTCTTCAGGGGAGCTGTCTGCAAGTTGGGCAGGGAGCTCTGGGAATGCAGCTCTCACAACTCATGCTGGGGTGGGACTGTTTGGTGCAGCAGATGCCTGCAAGTTACACCCAATATACTCTGGTTCACCAAGCCAGACTTAGCTGGAACTGGGCTATCACCAGTGCCTTCATATCTACCCCAGGAAAATATCAGCAGAGCATATTTGTCAGTTAATGAGAAGGCCAGCAAGTTGTTAAAATCAGTGCAAAGAGCATTTAATAAATTAGGGTTTTGGGGGTGGTGGTGGCGAGGGATGCTAGGAGATATGCTAAATGCAAAACGGATTAATGGCCCATAGCCTCACAGATATAAACTTAGGGGTTATCATATTCACTGGCTAAAAATCATTTGTATCTCTAGTGGGTAGTATCAGCAGGCTTGGATACTTCTTGACTGAGCTGCCCCTCTTACCTCAGAGCTAGAACCAGCTGCTTCAGGACATGGCTGGAGGGTGGGATGGAGGAAGGTCATTGCCAAAGAGAATCCTCCCATGTTCTTTGTCATTACATGGGGGCACTCTCCTCCCATCCTCATGGTAAAGGAAAAGGAGGGAGAGAAGACTGGATCAGAGGTTGGGGTTGCAACAACTGAGTTAGGGGTGGGAGGGCAACTTTATAGCCTCATAGTAAAAAAATACTATGAGGGTCAAGAGAGATAGCTCATCAGTTAAGCGCACCTGCTGCTCTTACAGAGGACCTCAGTTTGATTCCCAGCACTTACATGGCCGCTCACAACCACCTCTAACTACAGCTCCAGGGGACCTGATGCCCTCTTCTGGCCTCTACAGGTATTAGGCATGCACATGGTATACATACAAACATGTAAGCAAAACTCTTATACCCATAAAATTTTTTTTTAAAACTGTCATTAAAATATCCAAACATGAAACAAAGCAGAGAGCCAGGTATGGTGGTGCACATCTGGAATTCCATCACGTAGGAGGCTGAGGCAGAAAGAGTCTGAGTTCAGGCCAGCCTGGGCTATGTATTAAGACTTTCTCCAAACAAAACTACTACCATCACCTCCAACAAGAACAAAGTGGAGTTCAATCCCAAGGCCTCCCCTCAAAATTTGATAAAATACAAAGAAAATCCCCAACATCATGGTATCTCATCCCTAAACTACTTTAGTTTAAACCTCCCTTTAAAAAAAACCAGAAAGACCTGGGCCTGTTGAAGGCCTAATCCCAGTTACTCAGGAGACATCAGGGTGGCAAGTTCAATGCTTTCCAGGGAGAAGAGCAGAAAGCTGGCTTGGGTAACTTAGAGAGACACCCTGTTTCAAAATAAAAAGAGTGAAAAGACAGCTGGGAATGGGGTTCAGTTAACAGAGCACTTGCCTACCATGCATGAAGACCTAGGCTCAATTTCCAGTGCTACAAAAACAAACAACAACCAGAGAACTACAGAGAGAGAGAGAGAGAGACAGACAGACAGACAGGGACAGAGAGACAGAGCGAACAATGACATTATTAACATAATAAATTGAACAGTCATTTCTTCACCCATCAAATTCATAGTCAACTTTAAAGTTCTTTGGCTCTCTGAAACAGGTGTTTTGATATCTCTGATCTCTACTGTTCGTTGCTTGCCTAATCTGGTCCAGTCTTCCTGCTAGGGATTGGGTTCTTGGTGAGGAATTCTTTGGACAACATGACCTGAGGTTGTGAGGGTGTGCTCTGCCTATAGTTTGAGGCTGTGTAGGACCTGGGCCTGACTCAGTGAAGTTATATGGGTCTGGGGTGACCCCCACAGTATCTGACTACTCCAAAGTCTACTGAAATCATGAGATTTAGTTTGCTGCCTTAGTTTGGCTGGGAGATGTCTGTCATGGGCTCTGGCTGCAGCTTGCCTGGATAGAGAGGGTTGCAGAGGGCACCAATCGAGAATAGCTGTGGTCTTTCAAGAAGTGAAAGAGTCTCGGGTCTCTGAACTGTGCTCTCTTGCTTTAAGAATGCCAGAAAAGGAGAAGAGCCAACCAAAGGAGAAGAGCCAACTGAAGAAGAAAAGAACTTGAGGGCTCACCATTGGGTAGGCACAGCATGTAAGGGAGCAGAGGGCTGGGCAGTGGACCGTAAGTGGGCTTGTTGAAGTTTGAATGTGCAATGTCCCCCTTCTGTCTTTGAACTCTTGGTCTCCAATTAGTGGCATCATTTGGGAAGGCTGTGGGATGTTTAGGGGGTGGAGGTTTACTGGTGGAAGTGGGTCACGGGGAACAGACTCTGAGCTTTCATAGCCCAGCTCTACTCTCTGTTAGCGCTCTGTTTCCTGACTGCAGATGCACAGTGATGAGCCGCCTCCTCCTTTCTGTCACCCATGTCCCCTTGAAGCGTAAGCTGACACAAACCCTTCTTTGCACTGATTGCTTCTTACCATCGCAGTGAGAAAAGTCGCCAGCACAGGGCTCTCACACTTTTTGGAACCTCACATGTTTTTATATATCTTCTCAACGTGACACCCTGGGCTCAGGCTGAGAAATTCTTTCTGAGTTTGATCCTACTGGCCTCTCTACTGTGTTCTGGAATCTTCCTGTGGAATGGTTAGGACTTCTTTATCTTTCAAACCTGGTTGAGGGCATTGAACAAGACAAGACAGAACAGAGCCTGTGTCAACGCCTAGAGAAGTTTCTCGAGGTTGACAGCCAACCTTGAAGCCTCACAAATGTCTGGCCTATAGACACTATTTTTGTCACACAGAGTGAATGCTCTTACAGTGCTCTTTAATGTAAATCCACATTTCCACCTTTTTTGAACCTTTGGCTATAACTTGCCTAATCCCCTTCATGGCCACAGTAGACTGAAGTTGGGTGATAGTCTCTGCTCCGCGTGGGGTGACTGTACCCCATTTCTGCTGACAGAGTCCTTACTTCTCCCTTTCCTTCCGTGTAGACATCTGCATTCCTCTCTGGCTCTTTCTCTGTTAGATCTACCAGCCGTGGACCTGCCTCACTTGGTCGTCTGTCAGCCTTCACCTCCCTAGATGCTCTGGAGGGCTGGAAGAGACATCTCAGAGCTCAAACATATGCTCTTTGTTGGATTCCCCTAGCCTGCACACTTAATCATTCACAACAAAAGAAGGGATGTGAGCTGCCGTGGCCAGCTTTTGGCAAATCTGCACAGGTTCCTGGAAGCCACCACTTCATTATTAAATTTTAGGAAGTGACCCCAAGCAGAAATTGAGGGTGAGTTGCAACTTAGGGTTTAGAGCTGCAAAACAAATACTTCCCCAATGAAGATTATGTTATGAAGGAGAGGATGGGGGCTTTAGTTTAAAATTAATATAATAAACATAACCCCGTGTCCACATTTGGTTCAGGCACTAAGTGTCTTGGGAAAGTTCTTTCTCTCCTGGCTGTCAATATTATCCACAAATGGGAGCGGATTTATTCAATAAGATTCAAACTACTGTAAAATAAAGAAAATCTTTCTTAGCTGAAAAAGGAGAGGGCTAAAGAGGGGCTGAAACATGATGAAGCCAGAATGCCTGAAAGTCTCTGACCTGGCCCATCTCTCCACCTGCCCCAGCAGGGCTGGGATCGTCCTCATCACCTGTATTAAATGATGACATCTAAGTCTCCACACTGCACGCCTCTTCTTCATCTGTGGTCAGGGAAACCGAGGTACAGAAAGAAGCAATGACTTCTGAAATCTCTAAGGGGTACTGGTGGCAGAATGGAGATTTTTAAACCATGCCCCCGGGGTAGGATTCTCTCTGCCACACTGGCGTATCTCAGCCTCGCCTGCTCTTGACTCAGACTATGGAATACTTTGCTCGTCACCATCTAAAACAGAGCTACACAGTTACTTTAATTGTAAACAATATTTTTACTTATTCTTTGAAGATTTCATGCAATGTATTTTGATCATATCCATCTAGCACTACCCTCCCCAGCTCCCTCTAATGTCCCCCACCCCGTCTCTCTCTTAACTTCATGTTTCCTTTTTAATTTGTTATTAAAGACCCCCTGAGTTGAATTAGTGCTGCCTGGATTCATACAACTATGGGGTCATTTACTGGAGCATGGGTGCCCTACTGGTGGCCATGTCTGCAGAGACTGACCCTTCCTCCCTCAGCAGCCATCAAACACCAAGAGTTCCTCTACTAGAGGTGGGGCCTTGGAGGCTCCTTCTCCATCCATGCTGGGATGTTTTTTGACTGATAGCTATACATTATTGGTCTTCTTGGATAATATGTATCTGTTATACAATATCAATTAAACAATGGTTATTTCTCTACGGGGGTAAACTCTGAATATTCTGTCCTAGTCTATCCTCCAAGGCCCCACTCCCTCTCCTCCATGTCCCCATTGTATCCTATGCCCCTCTGTCTTATGCCACCCTACCCCACCCAAGCTAGCTCATTTAATAACTAAAGTTCTAGTTGCCACTTGAATTTGTATTCATTCCTCTCAGGGTAAAGCTGGTTGACTGAATCTTATCTGCCTCTTGGTTTTGTAAATAAAGTTTTACTGACAACTGCCATACCTCTCATTACATATTAACTAAGACTGTTTTCCTACTAAAGCAGAATGCTTTCTGTGATCCTATTATGATTCTATAGTAGAATGCTACTATGATCCTCCTATGATCAGTTACAGTGAAGAGAGTATGCCCCGGAAAGCCAAATCCACAAAGTATATAGGCATTTACAGTTTCAGACCCCTGCCATTATCACTAGAGGGACCCGATTTTCCCTAAGATACTGGTATAGGAATTAAACACTGTTAAGCATTGGCAAATACTGTTAGCCACCACTAAATGCTGTTGAGAATGTTAGTTTTGTGTGTTTGATTTCTTTTCTCTGTGCATGAGTGACATCACTGCAGTGGAACAGTGGTGGCGGCCGCAGCAAGCAGCTGTTAGTTGTAGCAGCCGCGGCAGCAGGGGCAGCAGAAGGAAGATGGTGGGCAAGGAGCTCCAGAGAGGAACCAGCAGAAGCAGCTGCAGGGGGGCAACTGAGGCGAAAGAACACTGAGGGGTGTGGAAAGCCAAGACTGTGGAAGGCAGAGGCCTGTGATGGGCTGAAGCTGTAAGACTCTGAGTCCCAGTCACTGGAACCAGGACACCAGATGAGAACTAATCACTGCTGGGGGCTCGGGGGCCATTGCCTGCTGCCACTGCTAGCTCTGCCCTGAGCTATTGGCCATCAGTTGCTATGTGTGGGGATCTGGATGATCAAGGTGGCCTGACTTGAAAACCTAGAGCTGTAAGTGTCTGGCCTTTCGAGCTTAGGACCACTTGTTCTTAGGACTAAGCTGCTGTGGGAGAATGCTCTTGTACACTGTAAAGATTTGTCACTGGAATTGGCTTAATAAAATGCTGGTTGGCCAGTAGCCAGGCAGGAAGTATGGGCGGGGCGACCAGACTAGGAGAATTCTGGGAAGAGGAAGGGCAGAGTCAGGAAATGCTATCCAGCAGCCCAAAGAACAAGATGCCAGCAGACCAGTCACACCACGGCCATGTGGCAAAATATAGATTAATAGAAATGGGTTAATTTAAGATGTCAGAGCTAGCGAGCAATAAACCTGAGTCATAGACCAAACAGTTTGAATGATTATTCTATAAAAGTGGCTGTTGCCCAGCAGGACTGAGAAACTTCAGTCTACAATTGGCACCCAATGTAGGGAACAAACCCACAACCCTGAGATTAAGAGTCTCATGCGCTACCCACTGAAGAGCTGGGCTACACTAAGCCATAAGCATCTAGGTCTGTTAGTGTCCCTGTAGCTCTTGGCACTGGAGGAACTGGAAATTGACAGCATTTAAGATAAGCAGTCTTTTGCCTTTTCACATTTCCATCAAGACTTAGCAAAACAGACAAATAACAAAACCAAAACCAAACAAAAATCCAGACAGGGCTGGAGAGATGGCTTAGTGGTTAAGAGCACTGGCTGCTCTTCCAGAGGATCTGGGTTCCATCTCCAGCACCCATACTGCAGCTCACAACTGTGGGTAACTCCAGTTCCAGGGGATCTGACGCTCTTTTCTGTCCTCCAAGGGCACTGCACACATATGGTGTATAGACATCCATGCAGGCAAAACACCCACCACACCTGTAAAATAAATAGTAATAATTAAAAAAAAGAACCCTGGAAAGCCTATTGGTTACAACCCTTCTGTGCCAGTCTTACCATGAGTGAAGTGTGACTATGGGTGAGAAAGAAAGGAGGAAACAGAAAGGCCCGTGAGCACCAAGTTCCACGTGCTTCAGAGTTTAACCACATAAAGAGGGGACAGAGAATGGGCGCCATCTGCAGGCCCGTCGTACACTGGAGGCTTTGTGAGGGCTTTGGCTTCCATAACTCTAATAGCCAAAGAACATGGCTTCTGAATTGGCTTTAGGGAGCAGGTGGAAGGGGGAAGAGACAGGACCGCATCTGGTTTCCAATCCCAGATCCTGCAGCTAGGGCCTACAGAGAATTCTGTTCAGGAGTCACTGATTGGCAGTTCCAGATTTAGACTCTCTCCCAAGCACAGCTCCTAGTGGAGATGCTCTGGCTTTCCTCTCCACTGGTCCATGGTCTGACAGGTACTAGGTTGTTACCATGTCTTCACACAGCCTGTTGTTTGACTTGCTGCCTCATTAATGCATGATGGAGGGGAGCTGCCATCTTGTATGCAACACAGAGACCCAGAGTGCATCCTGGGTACCATGGAGATATAGTGATGGCCTTCTCAAATGAAACATGACAGGCAGCACCTTAGGAACCGGGGTTTGGATTTATTGGTAAGAATAAATGAGACAGATTTTTTTGTTGTCGTTAATTAGGAACAAGTGTTCACATGTCCCAAGTTTCACTCACAGAGACAGTGGCATAGAAACTGTTCTTATGATGTGACACAGTTGCTTTTGTACTGGAGAATCACAGGTTTCTGGGCTGGATCTACATTATGGAAATGCATTCAGTTCACCCCAGCTCCTCGCTTGCATGTATTACAAGAGCAGATTGTAGAGTTCAATGGCACACATAGTTAGTGTGTACATCTGTGTGTGTGTGTGTGTGTACATGATGCAAGGTGTACTTCAAGGATACCATCTGCTATTGACTGAACAAATGCAGTATGCTTCTGTTTATATGGCCATCGCCAAAGCTTACTACTACCTTCCATTTGGAGACAATGAAGGAGGAGAAACCTCTTTGCTGAGTACCTACTATGTGCCAGGTACTATGCTAGGTTCTGTGTATTCCCTCACTTAGTTGTTCCAGCAACTCTTTCACATGTTTGACACATGTTAGACATTTTGTCATATGTGAAGTATATTTATTATGCTGCTTTGCATGTCGTGGTCTATGTGAGCAATAGCAGAGTAAAGGAGGAAGCAAAACTAACATGCCCTGTGTCCTCTGGAGTCTATGCTTAGTGGGGATGCTGAATTATAAAGCATAATAAGGGAGAAAGAATGCAAGGCTCCATCCAAGTGACTACTGGGGTGACCTGTTCCAGACCAGCATATGCCACAGAAGTGTATTGTAAGCCAAAGCATAAGCTCTATGCATCATTTGAAAAGTTCTGGGACTGCAGAGATGGCTCAGTGGTTAAGAGTGTTTGCTGATCCTGCAGAGGACCTGAGTTCATGTGTCAGCACCCACACTGGGCAGTTCAGAAACACCCATGACTTCAGCTCTGGGGAAGCTGGTGCCTCTTTTGGCCTCTGTAGGCACTTATATGCATGTGTGCAGAGTCACACACAGATACAGATACATACAGTTTTCTAAAAAAATTAAATTTCTGGTAGAATAGGAAGAAAAGTAAAAAGAAAGGAGAAATTATATATTTGAGTCAACATACCTAAAATATTACCATTTTAAACACATAACTGACATTAAAATTTTCAGTGATGTATTCTGTACTCTTATAGTCTAATCAAGCTTTCAAAAATCTATCTTGTATTTCCTGCTCCCAGTACTTCCCAGTTCAGATTCACCATGTTCCTGGCACTCAATGGCTGTGTGTTTGATGATTGCCCCACTGGACAGCCTAGCTGCAGACTAAGGCATCATGGGAGAGCTCCCCAAGGAAGGGATCTCCTTTGTGAGCTCTAAAGTAGAGGCTGAAGAGATACAGGAGGCATAGGCAATGGGTATAGAGAGGCCTGACTGAACACAAGTTCCTGTGGAGGGATGGAAAGGCAGCATGGCTGGATGTCAGTAGATCAGAGTAGCCTTCAAGAGGTCCGGCTCAAATGATCTCAACTATATTGGAAATTAAGAATTCTTTTTAAATATTAAAAAAAAGTGGAAAGTCACTGAGAACCTTTAAGGTCAAGTGAATTAACCTTCAACACACAGGGATGAATGAAGTCACTGATGCTTGAAGCCTGTGGTGGTTTGGATGACACCCCCATAGGCTCATAGTAAGTACTTATCCCAAGTTAGTGGAATTGTTTGGGAAGGATTGGGAGGTGTGGTCTTTTTGGAGAAGGTGTGTCACTGGGGGTTGGCTTTGAGCTTTAAGTCCATGCCAGACTCGGTGTCTCTCTCTTGACCTGCAACTTGCAGATCAGATGTGATCTCAGCTACTTCCCTATCACTATGCCTGCCTAGCTGCTGTGATGTTCACAGCCAACATTCTGAAACCATAAGCAAGCCCCAAGTTAAATGGCTATATATATATATATATATATATATATATATATATAGCCTCTTGGTCATGGTGTCTCTTCACAGCAATAGAACAGTAACTAAGATAGAGACTCATAAAGGTGGCCAACTCTACCCTCCCCTTGCTGTGCAGGCACTGAGTTGCCCTGACTCTAGACAGCATCTGGGGATAGGACCAACTTTTCTTCTAAAAAATTACTAGGTTAGCATATAAAAAATGGGTTTCATCATGATGTCTTCATATGTACAAAGAACAGAGTACAATATATTTTCTCTTCCTCTGCCATATCTTCCCCATGCTCCCCACCTCCAGATTACTTCCTTTCTCCCCCCCAGAATGTCCTCCATTTCTATCTTCCTAGTACATGTATTCCAGTACTCTGTTTCCACCTCCCATAACATCTCTTCCTTCCTTTATGATCCCCCCCTTTCATGACAAATACACAAGCGCATGCGCGCATGTGCGCACGCGCACACACACACACACACACACACACACACACAGCCTGTGTGCACACATTATTTTAAATTTGGGTTCTATACATGAGAGAAAACATGCAGCATTTGTCTTTTAGAATCTGGCTTATTCCATTAGCAATAATGATCTCTAGTTACATTCATTTCACCCACAAATGTCATGATTTCATTTTTCTTTATGGCTGTATAAAATTCCGTTGTTTATAGGGACTACATTTTCTTTAGCACTCATTTGTTGATGGACATCTAGGTGGGTTTGATTTCTTGACTATTATAAACAGTTCGACACAGATGTGCAAGCATTTCTGTGGCATGTTGACCTTCAGCTCTGTCCCCAGGAGAAGTATGGCTGGGACATGTAGTAGCTCTATTTTCAGCTTTTTGGGAAATCTGAACACTGACTTCCATAATGGCTGCACCAGTTTGCATTCTCACCAGCTGAGAATAAAGGTGTCTCTTTCCCTGGATCCTCATCTGCCTTTGTTCGTGTGATTTTTCCATGAGAGCCATTCTGGCCGGGGAGAGATGGAATCTCAAAGCAGTTTTAATTTGCATTCTTCTGATGACTAAGGATGTGGAGCAGTTTTCAAGTGTTTATGCCATTCTTATTTCTACTTTTGAGAACTGTCTGTTCAGTTCATTACCCATTTTCTGGATTAGATGATGTTTTTCTGTTGTTTACATTTTGCAACTCTTTATTATGGGTATTAACCCTCTGTCTGAGATGTAGTGGGCAAAGATTTCTTGTCCCATTATGTAGATTACCTCTTCACACCACTGATTGTTTTCTTTGCTGTGCAGAAGCTTCTTAGTTTTGTGCAACCCCACTTTCCCATTTTGAGATTGTTTTCTGTGCTGTTGAATCCTGTTCAGAAAACCCTTACCTTTGCCTCTGTCGTCACATGTTTTTCCCTAGTAGCTTCTACTGTGGAATATTTCTTTACTGTGGAATATTTCATTATACTGTGTGAATATATGTCATTGTGATTGGTTTAATAAAGAAGCTGATTGACCAATAGCCGAATGGGATAAAGTTAGGTAGGAGAGCCAAACTAAGAATGATGGGAAGAAAAAGGAAGGAGTTGCCAGCTGTTATACCCAGATCACAGGGACCCCTCAAAAGACCACCATGGAGAACAACTGTATGCAAATTCAAAGAGCCTTTATTCAAACTTGAGCTTGGACCCTCTGCATGATTGGAGAGCAGAGAGCCCTGAGCCCGGGTGTAATAGGATTTTTATCATAGCAGAGGTTGGGGTGAGGGGATTTCCAGGGTTCAGGAGCCTGATTGGGTGACATTTGTCTAGAGGTATAGGTGTTGAGAATGTTTGGAATGTCAGGTATTTCCCCTTAGATGTTGGCCCCTCCTGGGGGTGGTCAGCTTATGGCTTTTCCTGGGGACCCGGTGCTTTCTACAGGTAAGCCTGCCATGGCAGCTGTGACTGGGCCCCTAAGCATGTAGTCAAGCTGCTTTGGGCCCCTCACACCAGCCAGATGCAGAGAGAGCAGGAGATGAATGTGACATGCTAATAAAGGTACCACCATGTGGCAGAGTATAAATAAGGAATATGGGTTAACTTAAAATGTAAGAGCTAGTTAGTAATAAGCTTGGGCTATTGGCCAAGAATTTTTAATTTATATTGTCTCTGAGTCAGTTATTTAGGAAGTGGCTGTTAGTTATTTGGGAACAGGTGGTCAGGACAGGAAAACTCTGCCTACAAGTTTCAAAGTTTCAGATCTTAAGGTCTCTGCTCTATTTTGAATTAATGGATGAGAGATACAGATCTAGTTTTGCTATGACTGGAGCTACTCCACTCTGGTCTGACATGTCCATCAACAGCCATGAACTCGGAATTCACAGACAGCTGTGTCCTAGGATAGATGGTCCCAGAGGACAGTTGGTTTGCTTCCAATCCTTGGAGAAGACACAGGACAGCTGGGGCTTCTCAGGCATGTCCACTCTCTACCCTAAGTAGCCACTGGAAGCTGGCTGTGGCAGTGGTGGGCAGTATACTTCGACAGTCCTGATTATTTATATGGGTTTGCTCAGGTCCCACGAGGTTCTGGGGCTCCCTCTGCTCAGGGGTCCCACCTCCTATGGATGTCTGACATCTTGCTTTTGCAGGCATCTTCTGGTTCCTCTGCTATTGGAACAAGTCTGGGAATTAGGAAGCTAGGGGAGACCTCTGCCATGAGCACATCCTCCCTTTCTCTTTGGGGTTCTTTTCCTCAACAACCCAGGTGAGAGGGAGGGAGGCTCCGACACAAGCTTCACACATCCCAAGGGAGGCTAAGGGAAGAACCAAGACTGAGGCATGCAAAGCGTAGGGAGATGGGTTTGTTTCCCTGAAGGAGGCGACATCCAAGCATCTGGGTTGTCAGATGTTTGGCTGCCAGATGGAGAGAAGTTGAGTAGAGGCACAGAACATCAGGAAGACCTTAGTCACCCTCCAAGAGTAGTGGTT
Organism: Peromyscus nudipes; assembly: GCA_902168325.1. Classification (NCBI taxonomy): domain Eukaryota; kingdom Metazoa; phylum Chordata; class Mammalia; order Rodentia; family Cricetidae; genus Peromyscus; species Peromyscus nudipes. The sequence goes on from CABHPH010143520.1 coordinate 24,921, forward strand.
CCAATAATCCAGGCCCTGGATTAGCAACAGCCCATGAGCAGTTTCTACTGGATCCTAGTGAAATAGGGAAAGTGCACACATTTTCTCATAGAGCTCACTTTTTTTTTCAAATGCTAAGATTGCTCCCCACCCCCTTTTTTGTATCAAGTTGCAATATCTTGTGCTTGAGGTACAGCTCAGTTGGTAGTGCTTGCCTAAAATACATGAATCCCTGGGTTGGATTCCCAACACTACATGAATTTAGGTGTTGCATGCCTGTGATCTTATCACCTGGGAAGCAAAGGCGTCAAGTTCAGAAACTCAAGGTCATCCTCAACTATAGAGTGAGTTCAAGGCCAGCCTAGGCTACAATGAGGCTCATCTCAGGAAGAGGAAAAAGATGTAACATTTTGCATGAAGTGATGGCAGTAACATAGCATTGTTAATTCTTTATTGCCTCTTACTCAGTCACCAACATTATCAACTATCCCAAGAGTATTTTTGAAGTCGTAATGGTCCATGAAATTCAAAACTATTGACTGCATGTGCTGTCTTGTTTGTTGTCCCAAAGCCAAGCCATCAGAGTGGCTTCCATACCACTCCACCAGTATAATATCAAGGGAAGCCCCAGGACGTCTCACCACTTATGGGAGAAGATAGCAGCAATCCCAGGGAGCATTGCAGCTGCAGGAGGTTCCAGGAAGGGACCAAGGATCTGGGGCTAGAACACTATCCCTGGAGAGAAGGTGCCAAGAAAGGGACACAGGACAGGAGTCTGCCTGATAGAGTTGGGCTCAGGTCCAGCACAGAAATCAAGTGCTTGGTAGGGAACCTGGACAAAAGGGGTCCAGCTATGTGGATGGAGCCAAACTATGGATAGAGAGGATTGTGAGCCAGAGTGGCCCCTGGGAGTCCGGTGCTACTTAGCTATTCCTGAAGCTTCCTCAAGGCTCCCAGTATCATTGATGTTTTTCTTCACCGATCAGGTTGACTGCAGACTTGAGCTGGATGGAGTCTGCTGGGAGAGGCCTCAGCAGCTAGAATGTTGAGGAGAGAGAAAGAGTGGATCTCATGCTGCAGACAATAGCACCTGTGTGTCCCATGTGGCACCACAGGGAAGGGAATTTGGTAATTCTGTTCCGTTATCCTCTGGAGACTCATTGCTATATGAATACATTCCAGGTCCTACAGAGTTTGGTGAGATACAGCTGGCTTTGCTTAATCCTGAATTCCCGAGATGGTTATCAAATGGGACCTTGTGTTAACTGCAAGCCTAATGACCTAGCTCATCACCAACAACCTAGAGACGTGCTGTGCAAATGTGCTCCAGAGGCCAACCGGATTCTTCCTGCTTTGAGTGTGTGTGTGTGTGTGTGTGTGTGTGTGTGTGTGTGTGTGTGTGAGAGAGAGAGAGAGAGAGAGAGAGGAGAGGGGGGGAGGTGGTGGTATGGTGTATGTGCATGAGCAAGCAAGCAACAGATAAGTCTTCCAATTAACAGTGGACATTCCATGGAGCTACCATCTGCTACCTAAGATGGTCACCTTAATGAGCTCTGACAAGGATACTGAACCCTTCTTTACTTTGGCTGTGATTTCAGCTTTCGGGGAGGGGCTTCTTGGCTCACTTTCACAACTGTGGGAAATCTACCAGAATGGGTTTCCCACCCGTGCCTCGAATTCTTTCATTTCTGCTCTGTGTCCAGGCAGTTTGGTTGCTATTCATTTTCTACAGTATTTATGACCAGCTGGTGCTCTGTGATATGTCCAATACAGCTGAAAAGCGCTCAGCTCAGCGTGGCAACACTCCCTACCTGTGTGCAGAGCATGAGCTATGAACAGGATAATTTTACTGGTCAAAAAGCAAAACAAAACAAAAACAACAACAACAACAAAAAAAAACCCACCAAAATTGGTCCAGGAAGAGTATGGAACTTAGAGATGCTTCGCCACCTAGATGTGACCTAATTGTTACCTTGCCTTCTTGGAGGGGGAAGTCGGTGTCCCCTGGTGGCCCCAAGTCTGACTGTCTGCATCTGTCACTTTGGCCTTGGGCTATTTAACCATTCTCTGTACCAGTTCTCTGATCTTCAGCAACATCTGTCTCACAGGATTGTACAGAAGCTTGAACATGCACAGGTAAGGAAACATGGAAAGTGCCAGTCACCACTGTCAGAGGAGGGCTTCTTACCCTTCATTATTACTGATATGTTTCTAGTGTGGCATTTAGAAGTGGGGGAAGAAACTGATATGGATTCACAAAATGCCCTCATGGTTGGGCATGGTCACACATGCTCTGCAGGACCTAGTCACTTCTGCCTAGTCATTTCCGGGTCAAAACGTCTCGCATGACCAGGACCCCATGGCTTTTCGTGGTTGCATAAAGCGTGCAGCGCAACCATGTGATCTACACGCATGCATGGAATAACCACATGGGCCTGTGTGCGCAGGCATGGCCCAGCCTTTATAAGCCGGCACCATGATTCCCGGCCTCATCTTCACTCACGTGTCTTTCCACAGGCCTGTGCACCTCTGTCTCTTTATCTTATCTTAATAAAACTCTTGTTAGTGGGTCCTGTTGTGTTTCCTGATGTTTCCTTGCAGGGTAAGAGCGCTGCAAATAACCAACAGAAACTGATTCCCTTTTAACGTTTATCTCATGTCCATAGAGACTCCATCTTGCTTTCTGAAGAAGGACAACAGAGAATACAAGGACAAGAAGAAGGACAACATACAAGAAGCATCATCACAACCCAGTGCACATGTGCTGTACACAACACAGCCTTGGACTCGGTGTGGGGGTCAATAGGACAGCGTGTGCAGAGTACTCAGCACTGAGGATCTTCATAGTGAAGGGTTACTGTGCCAGAGTGCGCAGAGTACTCAGTGCTGGGAAATATGCACAGTGAAGGGTTATTAGATTTAATTAAATCTCCAGGGTCACCAGTGGGTAGATCTGGGGAGGAATTTATGTGGTATCACATGTATTTCCTAGTTTAGTTCCCTGTAATAAAGCGCTCTGGTGGAAGATCAGGGTTCACAGTATGGGCAACACCCATTGTCTCTCCAGGACCTGCTTTTCTCCATTAATATGTAAGGAGACTTGGTTTTCTAGCAGCTGCCATCAGAGGCTACAGGAGGAAAGAGACCAGGACAAAAGCTAGGACTGTTGTTACTGCCTGGCCTTGAGAGTGTCTGAGTGCTGGGCTAGGAAGGTGAAGTCAGAAGTGGGGGCACTGACAAGCTGGGGTAGGCACCAGAGGAGCTGCTTTGCAGTCTCGGGAAAGAGATGAATATAGAGTTGGAATGCTTTGCTCTGTAGGTGGATCCCACTCTGTTATGACTATGGAATACTCCGGGCACATTGGGAAATGGTGCCCTGGTTGGGAGACGGCAGCTTTTTACAATGTGTACCTGCCATTTGGACAGCAGGAAGGACTTCAGATCATGGCCCAAGTCAGGAAAAATTAGAGCAGGAGGAGAAGGTTTGGGGACACTCTTGGTGACAGTGGGGGTATTTTTGTAGATGTGTGCATCTGAGTCCTCCTACATGTACCTACACCAGGAGAGCAGGCTCTCTGGCAGAGATGCAACTCCACAGCATTCTTTTGCCCTTGTCACCCTCTACTCGGTGTCACAGCAGACATCACTAATCCATCACTAGCCTCTTCCTCATGAGCTCAGTGCTTTTCAACCTTGAGTCTATCTCATACTCTACCAGCAATGTCGAGAGAGATGAGAAGCTGTGCCGTCTCTGATACATCACCTGACCTGAGCAGAGCCTTCAGGGCTCAGCAGGGCCAGGTCCTGCCTAATGGCCAAGCCTCTTTCCCCAGTCTCTTGTCACTCAAGCTTTCTGAATCTGACCACAGCATACAACCCTTCTTCCATGATTTTGTCCTCCAGACAGAAATATTCTTTGCCATCCTTCCAATCAATGTATGGTGTGTGTGTGTCCTTTAAGATCCCTCCTCTGTGACACTTTCCTGGACCATGCCAGATCTTTCCAGCATCTTTGGAAGTCTAAGCTGCTCTGTCTCCACTGATGCCAGAGTTACATAGTCACCGAGACAGTGGGGTAGCCTGCGTCATTACTGTGAACCTAATCTTGTTGTCTCAGCATACACATTAACCTTAAGTCCTTAGAGCTGAGCATGTGGCTTAGTGGTAGAGCTCTTACCTAGCACTCACAAGGTCCTGGGTTCAATTCCCCATTCTACACATCTAACCCTTAAACCTTCAGTATACTGAGGCAGTTAAGATTAATTGAGAGTGTAAGAATGCCGTTTGAAGGAGCAGAACTAATGCCCTCTAAAAGGAAGAGGAGAATCAGGAATTCCTGCTCTTTGAAGACATGGGAAAGAGCACCAGCTGGCTGGGAAGAGAAAACACAGATACCAAACCCCACTGGAACCCGTATCTTGGAGTTACCTGCCTCCTCAAAGTCAAATGTCTTCTGTTGAAGCCCAATGCTCTGTGTTATTTTGTTATGGCAGCTGAACTGAGCTAAGACACTCATGTAATCTACTTCTCAGTTAACACACAGAGCCCTAGGCCATGCACAAGGGTTACACTAATAAGAGGTAAAAAGCCCTGGATTCAGGGACTTCATTAGTCAAGTTTTACTAGGAGGGACAGGTAGAGACAGGCACATGATCCAAAGCTAAGGACACTGGAGATAGAGCCTTGTAAGCACAGTGTGCCATGGGTATGGAGACTGTACCATCATAGTTGGGATACTGGAGTTTCAAGTCACAGATCTCAACTTGACTCCTGTGATCAACATGACCTTGACCACGTTACTTGACCACCTTGAACTCAGTTTTTTCCCTATAAATAAGGATAAATAGTAATAGTAATAGTTCTTCAAAGGTTAATTAAGGATGAAAGGAGGTGAAGCCAGGAAGATACTTAGTGCACACATGGGGAGCACAGATAATTATTTGAAATATCGCCAGCAGCACATAGAAAAGATGCTTCAGTCACAGTGGAAGTACAGTTAAGAACAATCTCGGGAAGAGATTCAATTGGAAACGACTTTCACAGGATGGCTAGCAGCTAACCAGAGAAGGAGTGTGAGAGACACCTCCCCAGGCAGAAGAAATGGGATTTACCAGTCCAGGGGACAGGAAAGAGCATGCTGTGCTCTGGGGACTTCTGACTGGTTGGTAAGATCTGACAAACTTAATGAGTGCCAGGAATGTGGTCAGATGACACAGGTGTGGCTGGGGGGTTGTCAGAAGCCTGACTTGGGGTCCTCAGATTTAGGGGAAGAGGGAGGTTAAAGACATAAGTACATTCTATGAGGACAAAAAGCAGTGATGTCCAGTTGGTTTGGATTCTCTGTGGGGTAAGAGGAGAGGAGAGGCCACCAGAAGAGATAATTCTGACAAGAGACCATTTGTAAGACGGCTGCAAGGGATAGGTAGAGGGTTTCTCAGTAGCCCAGAAACCTCACCATTTGTAAAGTGGTCTATGTGGGCAGCAGAGTAGATGCTGATGAAGAAAGACACTGATAGATGTGGGCTTCTGGCATGGCCAGTGCTGCAGAGGTCTCCCTTAGAAATGAACAAGGTTCACATGGTGGAATTTTTACAATAGAGAGCTAAGAAGGAAGATTACAGAGGTGGAGGAGAGCGTAGGAGTCTAGGAGTCAATGATCAGGAGGCTGCTAGACAGGGATAAGGATAGGGATGGTGAGGTGCAGGGTCCTGGGTGTGCCTAGCGGCACATCTGTGATTCCTAATTTTAATATGCATTGGAGGCACAGGGGACTTTGTGAACATGCAAATTTTCTCTCTGAGGTAGGGCCTAAAGCTGGGGATTCTGCATTTTAATGAGCGACTCCACTCTCCCCAGTTGGAGGGGCTGTGCCTACAGGGACAATGAATGGCCAGGATGCAACACGCTCAGGGAGGAAAGGAAGCCCATGCCTTTGGCTTCTCTCATCAAATTGTGCCTGGCTACTATCATGGAGGGGAGATGGAGTCCAAGACAGGAGACATGTGGGGAGCCAGCCCTGCTTGGCTGATCCCATAGCAACCTTCCACAATAAGCAAGAAGGCTGCTAATTGGCCAGCGGCACTCAATATTAATTAACGCACTAGAATAGGTCCCCAGAAGCCTGTTTTGCATAATTAATGAATACTCAGCTATAAGCTGCCGAAAACACTGAAACCAGAGTGTTACAATTTTCTGATCAGCTAAGCAGAAACACCACAATCCATACCGTTTGTGGACACAGCGAAAACCTTAACTCCTGCTAATTAGTGAGGCTGGCTGGAGAGCCCTTGGCTTCTCTGGATCCTGGAGCTGGATGAGGACATGTGGGCACTCCAGGCAGGCCGATAATTTGATGCCACTTCTGCAAACTAGTCTTTAAATATTTGTCCAACGCTGAGCCCGAGACATTGAGCACTGCTGTGAGGAGGGGCCAGGTAGGAGAGACACCGGTCTGGTAGAATTTTTCCATTGGTGAGTTGGGTAGGTCAGCTGTGGCCCAAACTTTTGTGATACACTTAATTAAGTCAAACTGCCTCATAGTCCAGCCTCCTTTAAGGGAGGTGTGCTGCTGTCTCCAAAGACTGTTCCTGAGAGGGTCTACTTCCTGTCCCAAACACTCACCACAGGCTTCTTTTCTGAGAGTCCTTAAGTTTTAGGAAAACAGTTCATTACGGTAAATATGCATTAGAAAATTTATTGTCTGTATTAGTTACTTTTATCAAGGTGGTTATAAAATACCCGGCAGAAGCGATTTAAAAGAGGAAGGCCTTGTTTTTGCTCGCAAAACAAGGTGGGGAAGACATGGAGCTCAGAGTGTGGGGCAGCTGGTCACACCACACCTGCAGTCAGAAAGGGGTGGGCGTGGGGAGGATGACTGTTGGCGCTCAGCTCAGCTCCTTTTTATTCAATGCTCCAGTCATTGGCTGCAGCTGCTCACATTTAGGGACCATCTTCCCATCTCACTTAGCCCTTCATGAACAAGCCCAGAGACTTGCCTCCTAGGTAATTCTAGAACCTGTCAAGTTCACAATATTAACCACCACATTATCGTAACCATTTTTTTAAGCAGACAGTTTAGAATTGCTAAGTGCTGTGTTCGTGTTGTGTAATCTGTTTTCAAACCCTTCATCTTGCAGAACTGAAACTCCACCCTCATTAATAACACCCCTCCTGCTTCTTCAGCCTCTGGCAGCCCCCACTCTGCTGTTTTATAAGTTTTGACTGTAGTTACTTCATACAGGATTAGCATACTGTTGTTGTCCTTTTTGTGACTGGCTTATCTCACTATATAAGATCCACAAGGTTGATCTTTTGTTGTAGTGCATACATCAGAATGTCTTCTCATTATTATTGTATGTATGTGTGTATGATGTACGTATGTGAGAGCAGGTACATGGATGCCAGAGTAGATGTTTGGAGATCAGAGGACAACTTTGGGAGAGTCCGTTTTCTCCTTCTGCTATGGGTTCTAGGGATCTGGTCATCAGGCTTAAGAAGCAGGTGCCTTTACCTGCTGAACCATCTCACCAGCCTGGAATTGGCTGAATAATGGTCCTCATTTTGTGTCTGCATCCATCTGTTGATGGACACTTAGATTACTTCCTTTATTGACTTATTGAGAATAACGATCCCATGAACTTGGCTGTACAGACATCTCTTTGACACCCAATTTTCAATTCCTGTGAGTTTATACTCAGAATTTTTGTGTCATGATAATTCTGACTTTGATATCTTGAAGAACCAAGATGCCATTTTACAGAGAGTGTCCTATTTTAATTTCTGTGAATAGCTGATGAAATTTTCAGTTTCCACATCCTTTCTACCATTTATTTCCATTTTCATTTTTAAATAGTAACCATCCCAGCAAATTGGGTACCATTTCACTGTTTTTGTTTTGTTTTGTTTCTTCTTCTTTTGTTGTTGTTTTTGTTTTGTTTTTTTTTTTTTTTAGACAGAGTTGCACTCTGTAGCACTGGCTGGCCTGGAATTTACTCTGTAGAACAGCCTGACCTCAAACTCATAGAAATCTGCTTGCCTCTACTTGAGTATCCCAAGTGCCAGGATTTAACTGTGGTGATTGTGTTTCTCTAATAGTAAACTGAGCAATCTTTTGGAATACTTCGGAGAACTGTCTAAGCCCTTTGTCCATTTTCAAAGCAGGCTGGTTGGTTGTCTTTCCATGTTGAGCTACAGGTACTCACTCTGTATATTCTGGATGTGAGCCTGACTGGCCGCTCAGAGAGCGCTTCCTCTCCTCCCACGTGCTGCTTTTCCTTGTCTTCCCTGCTGTCCTTTGATGCACAGGAGGTTGTAATTTCAAATTAGTCCAATTCATCCATTTCTTCTTTCATTACCAGTGCCTTCCATGCCAGTTGCTCTGTACAGGTCATAAAGCAGGGGCCCACTGACCTGCATGTGGGCAAACAGGTTTTCCTACACTACTTTTGAAAATAGATACCTAAATATGTTTTTGTTTTTATCTTGCTACTTGAGAGGCTTAGCTTCTCTTTTGTGTTGAAACCATGGATGGCTGAAGAGAATGTCTAGTCATTAGAGGCATGGATTCTGAGCTCCACTGTCTAGATTCAAAGTCTACCTCTGTTTGGTACAAATAGTTATCTGGAAAGTTACGCAGCTTCTTTGAGCCTCATGTTATCCACCTAAAAATGGGGATAATAATAGTAGCCTTTTCTGATGCTCTCATATGGACTGAGTTAATAGTCGGGAATGTATTATGATATACTTTTGTGTTAGTTTGTAGGTGCATGCGTGTTTGTGGGGTAGGCTGCATGTGCATGTTTGGGAAGGTCAGAGGCCGTTCTCAGCTATTGTTCCTTAGGGGTTGTCTGTCTTGCTCTTTGGGAGGAGGTCTCTTCATAGCTTGAATCTTACCAAGTAGGCTAGGTTAGATGGCCAGTGAGCACCAGAGATCCATCTGCCTTCAACTCTCCAGTATCTACCACACCAGGCTCTAAAAAATAATTTATTTTTTGAGATTATAATGTGATTACATAATTTCCCCCTTTCCCCCCTCCAAATACCCTTCTTGCTCTCTTTCAAATTCATCGCTTCTTTTTAATCAACTGTTGTTACATACATACATATATACATACACATATATGCACATACATACATATATACATACACACATATGCACACACATACATATATACATACACACATATGCACATACATATATATTTCTAAATACACAAGTACAACCTACTTAGTCTGTATAATATGACTGGAATGTATATTTTCAGGGTTGACCACTTGGTATTGGATAACCAGTTGGTGTGCTCATCCCAGGGAAAGACTATTTCTCCTGTTCTCAGCATTCCATAGTTGCCTGTGGTTCTTTGTGTGGAGTTGAGACTTCAGGAGTTTTCCCGGTTCACACAACATGTCTATTGTTATTGTCTTTGTTCAGCTCATGTTTAGTCAGTTGCATTGGTGAGACCTCACGGGTGCAGCTTCTGACATTCCTAGGAGACACCATCTCACAGCAAACTCTATGATCTTTTGGCCTTTGCTCACCCCCTTCCCTTCAGTATTCCCCGAGGGTCTGGGAGTTGTTTTGTAGATGTGTCCATTAAGACTGTCTGTAACTCCAAGATCTGACACCCTCACACAGACATACATGCAGGCAAAACACCAATGCACATAAAATAAAAATAAATTATATATAACAAGAAACGTTTTAAAAAAAAGACTGCATTCCACAACTCTGCATTTTGGTTGGTTGTGGTTTCTGCAGTGGTTGCCATATGTTGTAAAGAGAAATTTCCTTATTCTTTTGCTTTATTGATGGTATGGGTGAGGACACTTATCTGTGGGTATAAGGACAAATATTTAGAATGTAGTTAGGGATTATGACGGCCTAGTAAAGTGGTGATTATAGGTTCTCCTCCAAGAGCCATGACTTTACTAGCCCTGGGTAGTTGGCTGGGTTTCCAATACCAAGCATGTCTTCCCTCTTGTTGAGCAGGTCTTAAGTTCAACGAGAGAGTTGTGGGTTAATGCCAAGGTATGCATGCCGCCACCGCACCCTCAGGGTTATCTCACCATGCTGGTCATGGGATCCACAGGTGTCATAGCTGGGTGGGACTGTTCGTAGCTCCCCTTCTTTGGTACCACAGAAGCTAGTCCACAGGGAGGTAGGTCACTTTCAGATCAGTTCCAACTCAGGGTCCTCTGAGCCCTTTGTCTGAATGCATGGTGTCTTTGGCAATAGAGACAACATTCCACCTCTGGGGGGCAATTAAGGGCAACATCAATAGCCTGTAATGTTTTGGAAGTCTTGGGGTAATTCTGACCAACATTTCAAAAGGGGATTTTTCATGTTTGGTCTTGGGGTTTTTGTTAGATGGTCTTCACTCCAGGCTTTTTATGTGGGTTCTAGGGGTTGCTCTTAGGTCCCTGTGTTTGTATGGCAAGCACTTTACCAACTAAACTGTCTCCCCAGCCCCGTGCTATACACTGGATAGCTTTAACTATTACTGATTTTTATGCTTCATACAAAACTATCACAAGTATATTGGTTTAAATTATTAAACCCAGATAAAATTCTTCATGACCTTGGGTTAGGCAATGGATTCTTAGATATGACATCAAAAGCCTGAGCAACAAAAGAAAGAAAAAAAACTGGACTCAAAACTAAAATCCTTTGAATTTCAAAGGATACCATCAATAAAGTAGAAAGACAGCTCCCAGAGTGAGGGGAAATAGTTACACATCACACATTCAATATGTCACTTGTATCAAGACCACATAAAGGTTTCTTAATAATGAAACGACAAACAATACAGTTAAAAAATGGATGATGAGCATGAATAGACATTTATCCAAAGCAAATATGCTTATGTACAAAATTCACCACAAACATGAAAGGCTGCTCCGCGTGTACCAGGCACTGAGTTCACAGCCTGCCACCTTATTTTCCTGTATTTTGAAAGAAATTAGGACATGGAAATGGGTAAAGGAAAATAATTTTATTTTTAATTTGACCAAACCAAATTTAGCATAGAGAAGCCAGTTGCTTCCCCACCATACCTGTGGCCATCATATAGTTCATAAAAAACCATAAATCAGGCCAGAATCTCTTTGAGTTCAGCTACGAGACAGGCTAACTGGTCCTTCCCTGGGGGGAGCTGACCCAGGTTGCCTTTGCTCCATTAAGAGACAGCTCTCTATATATATCATTTTTTAAAAATTTATGTCTGACTGAAGAGAATGGGTTTTAAAGATTCTCTGTTAAGAAGGAGACAAGAAATGGGTCCTCTGGGAGGTACAATTCCCACTCATTCCAGGACCAGCAGAGTTCTTTGTCTTGTCCTTCCTTCCTTCCTTCCTTCCTTCCTTCCTTCCTTCCTTCCTTCC
>CABHPH010143521.1:0-27888 GCA_902168325.1 Peromyscus nudipes
GGGAAATGCTGATGATGCCAATAGTATTAGCTCATGGCTCAGAGCTCCACACTGCCTTCCTAAATGTCTGCCTCAAGGATTCTACACTTGCATTTCCAGCCTCATCTCCCCAGGTCAAGGCAAGTCATTCCTTATAGTGAGGAACTTGGTTTGTTTTTGTGTTTCTATGTCCTAACCATAATTTCCCCTCCCTCCTCTACACCCAGTCTCTCTCTCAAAACTCAACATGTGCTCCCCCCACCCCCACCCACCCACCCCCACATTCCAATCCCCCTCCTCCGCTTCTCTTCTGAAAAGGGCAGGTCTCCCATGGATATCAGCCAACCATGGTATATTAAGTTGCAGTGAGACTAGTCACCTCCTCTCCTATTAAGACTGGACTAGGCAATTCCATAGGAAGAAAGGGGCTCAAAAGCAGGCAACAGAGTCAAAGACAGCCCCTGCTCCCACTGTTAGGAGTTCCACAAGAAGACTAAGCTTCACAACTGTCACATATATGCAGAGAGCCTAGGTAAGTCCCATGCAGGCTCCCGGGTTGTCAGTTCAGACTCTGTGAGAACCTATGATCCCTGGTTCGTTGATTGTGTGGGTTTTCTTTTTAAAAATGCTTGTTGCAAAGTCACCGAGACCATAAACTTTAAAATACATGGCTATTCAATTAAAGCCCATTGTGTGTGTTTTCTTGTGTTGTCCTTGACCCCACTGACTCCTACAGTCCTTCCTTCCTCTCTTCCATAGGATTGCAGGAGCTCCCCCTAACATTTGACTGTAGGTCTCTGTATCTGTTTTCATCAGTTGCTGAGTGAAACCTCTCTGATGACAGCTGGACTGGGCAACATCTATGAGTATAGCAGAATATCATTAGGAATAATTTCATTTCATTAACTTTTCCCCCTAGTCTTATTTGGTTCTATCCTAGATCTCTGGTCTATGCCTCCTCTGAGTCCTGGCCCTAAGGGATGAGTTCCCTCTTATGAGATGGGTCTCAAGCTGGGCCTGTCATCTGTTGGTCCCTCCCACAATTTCTGTACCACTTTTACCCCAGCACATCTTGTATGCAGAACAAGCTTTAGGTTAAAAGTTTTTTGGCTGCATTGCTGTCCCAATCCCTCCACTGGAAGTCTTGCCTGTTTAGAGGAGATGGCCAGCGCAGGCTCTGTATTTCCCATTGCTAGGAGTCTTGAGTAGAGTCACGCTCATAGATTGCTGGAAGTTTCCATTGCACTAGGTTTCTAGCTCATCCCCCCAGAGATGCCCCCCAAATTCCAGTTGTCTCTCCCACTACTCTCTCCCTCCATCCTCCCGCTCCCTGATTCTTCCTGTTCCCATCCCCATGCCCCAATCCAGACCCCTCCTCTCCCTACTGGCCATATCTCTTCTATTTCTCCTTCTCAGTGAGATTCATGTGTCCCTCCTTGAGCCCTCCTTGTTGTTTAATTTCTCTGGGTCTGTGAATTGTAGCATGGTTTTCCTTTACAGCTAATACCTGTTGTAAGTGAGTACATACCATGTTTGTCTTTCTGGGCCTAGGTCATCTCACTCAGGATAATCTTTTCCCAGTTTCATCCATTTGCCAACAAATTTCATGTCATTGTATTTAACAGCTGATTAATACTCCATTGTGTAAATGTACCACATTACATTATCTATTCTTTGGCCGAGGAGCTTGTAGGTTTCCAGTTTCTGGCTAGTATGAATAAAGTTGCTATGAACGTAGGTGAGCAAACATTCCTGAAGATCTTATTACATGGCTCCAGTTCATGCTGTTTCTCTGCGTTGTTGTATGGCAGTCCTTTCAAGGATCCTGGAGGGAAGCTCTTCAAGACACATGATGTTAAAGAGGAGAAGCAGTAGCATTGTGTTTTAAAGGGAGGTGAAATATTCCATCCCCCAGGGAAACTCATTAAGCCCCAAGTCTCTGAAGCTGTCCAGATTTACTAGTAATCTCCTTCCTCTGGCATATATAAGCAGAGAAGCCTGCTAAGAGCTCTGCTTAGATAAGCTGAACAGTCTGAAATAGGCGCAGACTAACTGAGCAACCTGGAAAAGATGTTGTCCAACCTCTTGAGTGGCATGCAGGATGTGCCCTGAAATACAGCCTCTGGCTTTCATGAGCTGTCACCCCTGCTGTGGTAGCCTACAGTGAGGCAAATTTCATTGCTTCTTTCTGCTCCTGTAAGTAACCACTCACACAAATTCCAGTAGGTAACCTTAATACAACTCATAGTTCACCAAGTCGGACTTTGGTGGTGGCCTTACATTGGTCTCATCTACTACTTCGGTTTGTCATCAATGCCTATCTTGAGTGACTCCTTGCTTGTTCACATCTGCCCAGGACGAGTGTCACACAACATGAGCAAATTCCAATTGATATAAGGAGTTCATATTTTCACTTATTATGTTTCTAATCCTTTTTTAGCAACACAAAGTCAGTTATTTTAGAGTTATGAGCAATTAACTCAAGTTAGCTGTTCTCTTTTTAGCTTTTAGGTAGCCACCGATTTACCATAAATTATTTTGCCTACTGGATGAGTAATCTACCATGACCAATTTTTTAAATCCCTCTTTTATATCAAAACAAATTAGCCTCCTTTTGAATTAACATATGTAGGGTAATTGTTCTCTTTTTCTGCATACAGTCTATCTACTCTTTACTCTAGCAATTGAGTGTGTGCAATGTTATATAAAGTCAGGGAATGAGCATGGCTGAATCTCAACATAAAGTATGTCTGAATTATTTTTTTTATCTCTCTTTGTCTCAGTCTATGCTCCCATGCTTTCCATAATTTCTTTTGTCTTAAGTACCCATAATCTTCAGTATTCCCCTCAATCTTCATATTCATTACAATGTCTTAATAATTCATTAGTGTGTAGCTTAGCTCCCTTAGAAACTTCTACAATTATCTTTAAATCTATGCGGTAAAACTCATGTTAAGACCATTATTATAATTGTTGCTTAATGTCTTTCCTATTAGATAGACCATAATGTTTATGAGTTCACTCTCAGATGTATTCTCCATTGGTTTTGGAGGAGGTGTTTTTCACTGTGTAATTTCAGAAGGAAAAGTCCTTCTATCATTAACTGTGGTGCTTGATGTGTTGCTATGGAGAAAATGTTTGTGTGACTGACTCCAAGATCAACCAATAGTTTATTACTTCTACTAAGTAGGCTCACCTTCTATTCTACTCAAGTCACTTACCATTCTCCAGCGTCTAGCAACTATTGAGTGTAACAACAGGTTAAATATGCCTTTTGTATTGTCTACAGCTGGAACACAGTGTGTGGTCTGAGGCTCATTTTTCAACACTATGTATGCTTGTGACATCTAGTAATAATGCTGCATGAAATCATTAAGCTATTCATTTTTGCTGCATGGTAGTATCTTCTTGTTCATATATCTCAAGCTCATTAATCCATTTTATTGATGATAGACATCTAAACTGTTTGTAATTTGAGTATTAGCAAATATTAGACACATCATATCATGAAAATATGTACTTCAGCATATACCTAGAAACAGAAATGCTGGATAATTCGAGCATATTTATTCACTATATTCAACATAACAAAACAGTTTTGGAAAGTTGATGAGCTAGTTAACATAAACTGAAGAGTTTCTCCAAAGAGAAAGTTTCAGTTTGAATATTTTTATTCTCCAATTATTTAGAATTAGAGAAATGATGTAGTAGCAAAGAGTGTATAATGCTCTTAGGGAGGTCCTACGTTCTAACTAAGCACCTACATCAGGTGGCTTATAAATACCTATAACTCCAACTCCAGGAGATGCCCTACCCTCTCCTAATCCATTCAGGAACTGGCACACTTCTATAAAACTCACACAGAGACACATACACATAATTCAAAACAATTTTCAAAATGTTTTTTAAAATACAATTTTTGTCTTAATTTGTATTTCTTGAGGACTGGCATATCTAAGCAGTTTCTCATATTTGCAGTTTGCTTGCATACCATATTTTATCTTAGATATTTTCATTATATATATATATATATATATATGTATATATATACATAGTTTTCATACTAAATATACTTTTGATACCTTTTTCTATCCCTGTTTGAGTCTCTTGTTTTGGATGAACAGATGTTTTTAATATTAACATAATTCAATGTATTAATCTCTATTTGTTTTCCTTAAGAAGTATTTGCTTGGCAAAGGTCATGAAGACAGTCTTCTGTTTCTCAATCCTAAACAGGATATTTATAGCACCCTCTCTAATCTCAAGCATTGTGGAAAAGAGAATGGAAAAAGCATAAGAGCTTGAAGATGATATATACATGCTAACTTCAGGACATGATGCAGCACTGAAAACATGATCTCACAGTAACTGTAGTTACCTACAGTAAACCAGCAAAACACTGGCCCTGTAGAGAGTTAATCATGGATCAGAGATGGGGTAATGGAATTCTGTTCCTTCTTGCTGCCCTGTTGACAATGCCTCTAGGGGAAAGACAATCCTTGTCTTACGCTGAGTACTAAAGAGCCTACCAGACTTCAGTGCATAATTTCACACCCGTGGCCATATAGATAGTTCTTGTAAAAACCAAAAGATCTCAAAACAAATAAAAAAGACTTGAATGTAGGGAAGGTATCTCTATGGAAAAAGGGAGGTTGAGGTCAGGATAATGGGGGTGGGGGAGACAGAAGAGGGTGGTGATTGGAAGTAAACAATGCACTATGGACATGTATGACATTATGAAAGAACACATTTAATTTTTAATAAAGCTCTACTCATTTGCCTTTAATGGTTAGATTTGAAATCTACCTGGAAGTGATCTTGATTATTACGTATGTAATATGATACAGACTTTGTCCTATTCACAGACATATTCTCAACACTCAGCAGTAGGTATGTTATTAAATTTTTGAGTACACAATTTAATGGGTGAATAAAAACAAATTTGAATTACTCTAAAATATAAATGATGAAGCATAATGCAGGCAAACAGATGGGTGGCTTAAAACTCTATGTCCAACTAAATTATCATTTTTATAATTTGAATGTTAGATCTTCATGTTTTCGCTTCCACTGTAGCCACAAGATTTAATGCCTGTTTCTGAACAATGAGATACAAGAAAAGGTCAACAGCTGCCATTGTGTTTTCCGAGCAATGTACTAGAAGCTAATAGGTACTGAACTATGTTGTGACAAGAATGAAGACAGAAATCAAGAGCATAATGTATAGGAAGAAAATGTCCCAATACAACAGAAGATCTGCATCCTAGCAGCCTTATTGAACACTTATGTTATACGTTCTTGAATTATGGTGCCTTAAAATAAATCAATCCTGTCGAAGCCCTTTAGATTCTCACACTTTCTTGAAATAATTAATGAAAAAATTTAATACTATATCAGAGGTAAATATATTACTTTTTATTGTTTTTTTGTTTATTAAATATTTTGTTTTTACATCCCAACCAAAGTCTTCCTCCCCTCCCCCTTTCCCAGTCCCCACCTCAACATCCTCTGACCCCTGGCCCCTTTACTCTTCCACTGTTTCTCTTCAAATACAGGTTGGGTTCCCATAAATATGAACCAGCCATGGTATATCAAGTTGCAGTGAGACTAGGCTCCTCCTCTTCTATTTGGCAGGAGGAATGGGTCCCAAAGGCTGGTGAAAGAGTCAGAGAGGCCCTGCTCTCACTGTTTGAACCTTCCAGAATCTCACGGGAAAACCAATGTACACAACTGTCACATATGTGCAGAGTGCCTAGGTCGGTCCCATGCACGATCCCTGGTTGTCAGTTCAGTCTCTGTGAGACCCTAGGAGCCCAGGTTAGTTGATTCTGTGGTTTTCTTAAAAAAAAATGCTTGTTACAAGGTCAGAGAGTCCATAAACTTTTAAAAATAGGTGGCTTTTCAATTAAACCCCATTGTGTCCTTTGGCAACACATGTGAATTTCATTTTCTTTTACATTCACAGTCAAGACCTTCCTAAAGGGAACTATTTAGGAGACCTAGATATAGCATATAGCTCTTATGAAGTTACTTATGTTTCAAAGAATTTATTTTCTCGCCCACACAGGCTATAGCCTGAAAATGCCCTCTCTCTCTCTCTCTCTCTCTCTCTCTCTCTCTCTCTCTCTCTCTCTCTCTCTCTCTGTTTTTTTTGAGACAGGTTCTCTCTGTTTAGCCCTAGCTATTCTGGAACTCTCTCTGTAGACCAAGCTGGCCTGAACGTACAAAGGTCCACCTGCCTCTGCCCCCCAAGTGCTGGGATTAAAGGCATGCACCATCACTGCCTGGCTTACCTCTGAAATTACATTGGGTTCATATGTGTTGAAAATTCTGGCCAGAATTTAAATATTAACTCTATGATATTGAACTGATTAAAACAGTTCTCTAGTAAAAAATTTACTCAGTGACATCATTGGGGTTTATTTGTTATCTGTAAAATAAAAGAAAGAAAAAGCTGTAAAAAAAATATCCTCTTTGATACTCATTTTGATTGCAGACTTTGGTAATAATGTACCAAAGTGCCTGACACAAGATAAGTGCAGAGAACCCACTAGGGGGATATCCCATTACATTTAATTATGTGTATACTTATAGTACATATTTGGGAATGGTGTCAATTATACAACAAATTAGAACACCAAAGCAGTCAATTTCAGTCTTGAGTAAGTTACTGTATTGATAAAGACATGCATCAGAAATGTATTTTGTACAAATGTTATTTATTTGAGAGAATATAGTAGGTTTCATGTAACATGTTCTGACGTTCAGTTAGACTAGGTTTCACCTTGAGAAAAATTGACTAGGAAGATTAAATGTGGTTTATAACAATAGATGTTATTTATATTAAAAATTAGGATTCTTATTTTGTGGTAATAATTAAATAAGTTATGACATAAGAATGTTTACTATGTTTCCAAAGAAATGCATCATTGCTAGATAGCTGAATGTCTAATGTTACCAGGAAGTATATCATCAATATCTTAATCACTTCATTAAAAAAATGAATGGTTTATTAAAATATCAAGATTTTTATGGGAAATGTTCCACATTTTATTATTTTCATGCTGGTTCTCAGTAAGTTAATAAGCAAGATTTTGAGATTTATGATCTCAGATCTATAATTTATGCATATTGTCTTGCATTAATACATACAAATTTATCTTTTTTGGAATAGACAATTGAATTATATCTCAAATCAGTGTAGAGTAATAGGATGCTGCATTGATTCGTGTATTTGATTTGTTCCTCTGGAGACACAGGCAAGTTAAGAAACAGAAAAATAAGAGTTCTTTGTTTTTTAAGTCTGAAATGCACTTGAAGTTGACAAAAGTACCTATCTTGGATGGCAGACAAAACATTAAGAAGATGAAGGGAAATAGCAAGAAATCAGTAAACCTTTAACCAACCTTTTAAAGACTTCATTAGACACAGGAATGTTCCCAAGGTAGGGGAGATAGCAGATCTTTCTGCTTTTGTTGTTGCTACTCAGGAATAAATTAAGATATGTTATCCTACACAACGGAAGGGGTGCATTTCAGCAACCCTCGGCATGTGGTGAGGGCATCAGTGCTGGATGGCTTCCAAACATAGAACCCAGTTATTTCAATATTAAGAAGAAAAAGTCACACCAAATTTTAATAGGTCTTATAAAATATTGTAATAATCATAAATAAAAGGAATTTATGAGCTATTAAAATGGTGTCAGAACTTTAATGTAACTAAAATCTCAGGATAGATTACCCAATGTGAAATATATATGTATAATTAGTTACATGTCTATATGCAATTATATTTGCAATAAACAATTTGAGGTATTCCTATGCAGAACAAAGAAATAATAATAATAGATTATATTAGTTGCCCATACCACATTAATACACATCATATTTGAGTCACTAAATAACTTTGAGGTTTATAAAATTAATACATTTCACTTTAAAAATAGGAAGGCATGCTTCAATATACCCAAGAAATATATTTTGGACGAGAATTCAGCTGTCTTCTTTATTTAAACAAATTGTCTGTTCTACTTTCACTTAAGGAAGTAAATTGCTACAGGAGTCCATCAATGTTAATAAGCTGTCTTTACAGTGCGGTACAGGTCAATAGACCAATCCACAGATAATGAATGTGGAAACAATTCATAGCCAGAAGCCCCTATAAATCCTGTAGATCTCTGTAATCTGTTGGGCTGCTGCACTATGGTATTTCTAAACTTCACAGTTGTTCCAAAAATTCACAATCAATTTTGTAAATAACATCTGGAATGCTATGGCTTAACAACCAAAACCACTCGATGCAATGTTGAGTGGAGTGAGTGTTACAGACCATGGAATGTGATTCAACTTCTATTAAAAGTTAGCATGCCAGCATACAGTTACACAGACATGTTGCACATGTACTGAGACTTGAAAGAACTATGCTCCCTAAATGTATCGAATAAAGTCAAGATAATAAATAAGATCTTATAGAAGTTCATGATGCTAGAAGTATGCATCCAAGATATGAAGAAAAAGACACAAGAAACATATTGCATTTGTTTATGCTACAGAAATAAGATCACATTATTCTGTTTTCAAACTCACAGCAATTTTATAAAACAAAAATCATTTATTTTATGGCTTTCTTTACCCTAGATTTCATGGATACAGGTGTAAGAAGTGGAAGAATAGATTCACATTCCACCCTAAGGTAGTTACTGCCCTCCACATAGAGGTGTGTTTAGATGCGAGGTTTCTGTTTCTCTCTGATTTTGAAGAGTTGCATGGTGGTTGGGGAGTGGGAGGTTGGTAATGAACTACTTTGGATTTGAGCATAGTTACAACTGTGATTTGACTTTGACAGATAGTATTGCTTATTCTCAACCTCAAGTATTTAAACATGCCTTTTCAATTCTCAAAATTGTTGAGCATACCAAGTTTCTAGGTTAGTTTAAGATAGACTCACTATGCTTGCTTGCTTGCTTGCTTCCTTCCTTCCCTCCCTCCCACTCACCTTCCCTCCCTCCTTTCTTTTTCTTTCTTTCTTTCTTTCTTTATTTATTTATTTATTTCTCTCTCTCTGTCATTTGAAAAAATATATCAAAATAAAATATATTAAGATAAAACAAAAGCAATCACTTTGTAGTTGGACAAGATAAACCAACAGAAGGAAAAGAACCCAAGAGAAGGAACAATAATCAGAGATCTGCTAGTTCACAGTCAGAAATTCCATAAAAGCACTAAACTGGAAGCCACAGTATATAGGTACAGAACCTGATTCAGACCTATGCAGACCCTGTGCTTCTGACCTCAGTCTTTGTGAATTCATATGAACTGTGCTCATGTTGATTCAGAGAGTTTTGTTTTCTTAGTGCCCTTCATCCTCTCTGGCTCTTACAATCTTTCTGCCTCTTCTTCCTTGGCATTTCCTGAGCTCTTAGAGGAGGGATTTGATAGAGACCCCCCATTTAGGTATGCGTATTCCAAAGTCTCTCACTCTCTGCCTAATGTCTGGCTGTGGGTCTCTATATTTGTTACCACCTACTGTAGGAGGAAACTTCTCTGATGATGGCTGAGTAAGGCACTGATTGCATGAGTATAGAAGAATTCCATGAGGAGTAATTTTATTGAATTTTTTTTCTTTTTAAACTCATAATATTTGGTTATATTCTTGGTCCTTGGACTATCTAGTCTCAGGTTCTTGGTCATCCAAGCAGTGTCAGGTATGGGTTCCATCTTGTGGAGTGGGCCTTTATGTCAAATCAATTATTGGTTGGTTTCTTCCTCAAGCTTTATACCCTAACACAATCTTGCAGTCAGTACACCATTGGAGACAAAGAACTTGCATCTGGCTTGGTGTTTACTTTATACTTTCAGTAACGTGCAAAGTACCTTTCTGAACCAAAGACACTGACATGTAGTAGAGAAGACTCTATGTAAGCACTGGGTCGACATCTCCATATTCAATATAGATGCTGTCTTCAGCAGTGGGGCCTTGCTGCTAGTTTGTGGACAGTAACTTACAGTCTTGGGAACAGCCTTCTTGTTTGAGGATTCCCTCGGGGCCCCTTTGGCTGATAACCTAATTAGATGTATCCCAGTCCTGGTACAGGAAGCTTGGTTGGGTGACAAGAGGTGGAGAGTTGGGGTACCCTCTCCCCGTTATTTGATATTTCATTGAGATATCCTTCATAATATATATATATATATATATATATATATATATTAGGAAGTTTCTACTGTATTAGGTTTCCATACCTCTCAAATACCTCTTATTTTAGCTGTCTCTCTCCACATTTCCTCACACAATCCCTTCTCCCTTTCCCCTCCTCGCTTGCTCCTTCCCTTCTGCCCTCCCTCCCATCCATAGCTATCTACTCCATTTGCATTTCTTAACAAGATATATCTGTTCCCTCTAGTTCCTTTCTCTATACCTGCCCTCCATGGTCCTATGGATTGTAACTTACTTGGTTATCATTGACTTAACTGCTAAATCCACATATAAGTGAAATCATCTTTGTCTCTCTGATCTAGAATACATCACTCAGGATGACATTTTTTTCCTAGTTCTGTACATTTGTCTACAAATTTCATGTTGAAATTTGGCTTTAGTCATTTAAAGGGCTTTTACCATTGTATTTTATTCATTCTTTTAGAATTTCATACTAAGTATTTTGATTATAACCACTTCCTACTACTGCCTGTAACTCCTCTCATATCCATCCCCACAACTTCCTGCCATCATTTGAAAAAATAACCCATCAAGACCAATTTATGCCACCCTATACTCCTGGGTGTGTTGCTATCCTGTGGATCTTGGTCAACATGCCAAGAGCCACATCCTCAAAGGAAATGATTCTTCTAACAGAAGCTATCAACTGTCCTTTGCTCCTAAGTTAGGGGTAGGGGCTCAGGAAAACCTGCCCCTTAATGCTAGAATGTTGACTGGTTCAATATTTTGCTTGCTTTGTGCCAACAGCTGGAATGATGTGAGCTCGTGTCATGGCCCTGTCATGACCAGAGGAAACGTTTTTCCTCCAGTCCTCTATAATCCACTCTTACAATCTTTCTAACAGTATAATTGAGAAATAAACAACTTCAAACTTCAAAGCATCATGCATTATAGGACTTTGTTGAAGAACATACATATTCCAATTTCATAATGATAATGGAGTTTGCATGACTCTAGACTGGTTTGAAATGTCTGTGTTTAGTGCAATATCTGTGAGTATTTTAACATGTATGGGAGAGGGCAGAGAGGAAGAGTATGAGCAAATGAATTACCTTCCAAAGTATATTTTATTTATTTCAATTTGCATAGGTTTCCAAGAGCCTTATCCACAGGAGGACTGAAAACTTAATTTCAAATGATATGAAGGTCCTCTCATTTTTGATGGGTTAGGCAATTGTACAGATGTACATAGCACACAGGGAAATTTGGAGGGCTTTTAGTCTTCTGTACTCTTAGGTTTCCAGATGCCCATATGATCCAGGCTTATATTGATCTTTCAGTATTTTGGCCTTGTTTCTTCTGTACAAGGCTGAAACACTCAAAGACTGAAATTTCAATATCTGATGTACATCTTTATGTATTAGATCATGTTGTGCTACTCCGAAGAAGTGTGATAGAGCCTAGCGGAGAGAGCCTCTATCCAAGGCAGTTTGCAAGACCTATCCCATCCTAATTGCCACAAACAAAATTTTAAAATATAACCAAACCTTTCATTTACGCTTTATTCTTTATTTTGATACTGAGTAATTGTAGAACTGTCACCTTACATGAAATTTGACTTTTAAACTGTCAGTAATTTCTTTTAATTCTGCCCCATAAATATATTAATTAAATCATTCAAAATTTGTTTTCAGAGCAATACCTATTAGCTAGGATCTGAAGTTTCAACTATATGCAAAGTTCCTCATGGTATTTACAGCTTATTAAAGAGATCTTGGGTGATAACTAAATGAGCAGTTAAATTCAAATACACCTGGAAATGATAAATGCTAAGAAAAATTAATAGCAATAATAATAAAAGTAATAATAGTGGGTATGCTGTTCAGTGTTGTTGAAGTGAGTTGTGGAGTATGCTTCAGGCAGGGAGAAACAAGTGTGATTATTGATACAGGGTCTGAGTACAAGGATAATAATGGGAAAATTAATGCTATGTGACTCTTTGGGAAGGCATTTCTCGACCTTGTGATCAGGCTGTGGTTGATAAATTCAAGAAAGAGCCAAGGTCAGTTTGGCAGGGCTTTAGTTGTAAATGCAGAAAAGGAAAAGATGGCACAAATTAGGGCAACATAATGAAGCTGTGGCATTATGAAACAAGTCTCTCTGAAGCAAGGTGTGAGTTGGCACTGGGTGCTGACTGGCAAGTCTGTTGCTGGAGTTGGCAGGCTGTCTTCTCCAGGGAGAGGAAGACATGCAGCTGACAAGCTTTTCCTCCACAGTCTACAAAGCACTCACCAGTGATTCAGGGTTCTTATTAGGAGTTTATTAGAAGCAAGATACGACAGAAGCACGATCAAAAATCGCATTCCTTCCAATTAATCAATTGATTTGTCTTTCATGCAACTCATTTCTCAGTTTATGTACAAACGTTAATTAAAATGTTACATGGCAAAATTACTCTGTGGATCTTATACTATATATTTGTATTTTATTCATTTCATGTAACATAATAAAGTAATTTTGTTAATTAAATATTATAATATTATATATGTATATTATTCAGATCTATTTCAATGTGAATCATGACCTCTGGAAACCTATATTATTATCTCTATTTAAATACTCAATTTTCTCCTTATGCAAATGCAATCATACATATGAAGAATTCTTTATTTTCTAATTATTTTAATTTATAAAATTAAAGGCAATATAATGTTTTGCTAACTCAATTTCTTCTCATTTAAATTGTGCAGTTTTTTTAAATTGCAATACTTTCTATTATGTGATGCATAGCAAAACAAATTGGATCAGAAAGTACACATATTGTAAACCACTGAATTTAACACAGTAGCTATCCATAATTTATTTTACAGTTCTCATTATTATACATAATTATTATATAATTTAGTGTAATGTGTTATCATTTCTAGGAGCAAAAGGTGTAATATATTTCAGCAACAACTTAAGAAAATCATTACTGTATAAATCCCATAACAATCTCTTAGTGATGGAAAAATCCATTTAAAACTTGGACTTTATTGTTGGGACTTTGTGTGCCAGGATGTTTATGCTGTGGCCAAAAAACATCTTGCAGGAGGAGGTTCTCTGCTCCTACCATGTATTCCAGGGACCAAACTCAGATCATTAGATATGGCTGCCACTGTTCTTCCTTAAGGAACCATCTCTCCAGCCCTATTGCTCATTTATACTGTCTGATGGCTGCATTACCTGAGGAACTTTTGTATTCCTGAAATGTTCTCTGAAACATTTCCTGGTCCTGCAGCCACTCAGTCTCAAGTAAACACACAGGCCTATAATATTTTTAAACTGTGGCCATGGCAGGCTTCTTGCTAACTAGCTCTTTTATCTTAAATTAACCCATTTCTATAAATCTATAGTGGCTTACTGGCATCTTTACATGTTGCTTCCCATGGCAGTGGCTGGCAGCAACTCCTCTGCTCCCTGCCTTTCTCTCTAGTTATAATGTCCCACTTAACCTTATTCTGCTTCACCATTGGCCAAACAGCTTTATTTATCAACCAATCAGAGCAACACATATTCACAGCATACTAAATTTTTAGATAATAATGTACATTGCACACAAATGTTTCTTTTTATTACTTCCTTGTAATGTCTTACCAAAAATTCAGGTAATCATTTAATCAACTATTTTTTCATTTCTGTTATAAATTTTTCTTATAATTTAAAAAATCTTGTTGTTGCCATTATAAGAATAATTATTTACTGTAAAATAAATGTAAACAGAGCAATGTGAAGAAAATAATAAGTACAAAATGTGAAATATTGCTAACATTTTTACATATGATGCCCCATATGTGTGTTAGTAAAAACTATATGCATACAAGTAGATGAATTTCATTTTCATTCACCTTTATATTTTTAATAAATATATTTAATTAGCTAGTCTACATTTATTATTAACATGGAATTAGAATTACTGTTTGCAAGTTTTCATTTTATATTTTAGTGTTGCAAAATCATTTATCCATACCATTAAATATTTATTAGTGCATTCTGTTGACATGTTGTTTGGCCTCATGAATATCTCATCATCTGTTTCAAAATACAACAGTGAAAAACAAGGAGAGATCACCACATGCTCTCATTTTGGAAATGTGCACTCTCATCCCTTTAGCAAAAGGCTGGATGCATGTTATATTTATCTCTTTGAAATGAAGCATTTAAAGGTTATAGTTTCTGTTAAAGGTCAATAACATTTTTAAGAATCTTCATTCTTTTTAATTGTCTTTTTTGTTGTGGTTTTTTTGTTTTTTGTTTTTTGGTTTTTTGAGACAGGGTTTCTCTGTGTAACATTGTGCCTTTCCTGGAACTCATTCTGTAGACCAGGCTGGCCTTGAACTCACAGAGATCCACCTGGCTCTGCCTCCTGAGTGCTGGGATTAAAGGCGTGCGCCACTACCACCTGGCTTTTTAATTGTCTTTCAAAAATTTTGAGATTTATTCTTTAACAATTTCATACATAATGTATTTTTATCATATTTACCCTCACTACCTTCTTTGATCCCTTTCCTAGTTATTCTGCACTCTTTGTGTTCTAAATGCATCTCATCATACTTTTATGTCTTTTGTTTATTTTTTAATATAATTTCATCATTTCCCCTTTTCATTTCTTCCCTCTCACGTACCAGCTCCTTGCTCTCTTTCAAATTCATGATCTCTTTTTTCTTTAATTGTTGTTACATTCATATATGTGTGTGTAAACACATATGTATATATTCCTAAATACATAAACACAACCTGCTCAGTCTGTCTTTGGGGCTGATCATTTGGTATTGTAAACCCAATTGGTGTGCTCTTCCCTGAGGAAGACTGTTTCTTCCCTTCTCAGCATTCCTTAGTTGCCTGTAGTTCTTTGTCTAAGGTTTGGTGTGTAAGGAGCTTTTCCCCACCACATGAGCATACTGCTGGTCTATCCTTGTTCAGGTCATGTTTAGGCCAGCCATATTCAACTTCATGGTTGAAACTTCTCATATTTCTAGGAGATGCAATCTCACATCAAACTCCCTGTTCATCGGGCTCTTACAGTTTTCTGCCCTATGTAGCTGGTATCCACCACTCTGCCTTTGATTAGTTGTGAGTATTTTCGTATGGGTCTCTATCTGTTGAAAAGAGACTTTTCCTTGATGAGGGCTGAGAGTTATGCTATGTATCGGTATAAGGACAAATATTTAGAATGTAGTTAGGGATTATGCTGATTTAGTAAGGTAGTGCCTATAGTGTCTCCATGACCTACAATTTAACTAGCCCTGGGTAGCTGACTGGGTTTTCAGTATTAGGCATGATTTCTGTCTTGTTGACTGGTTCTTAGGTCCTGTTTCCTTTTCTATTATTCCCCCATATCCTCACAATGGTCCCTTTTTACATTCCTGGGCTCTGTAGTTACTCCAGGTTATATACTCTGAAGTGTTAGAGCTAGGAACCTCAGATGAGAGAGAGCATGCAACATTTGTCTCTCTGGTCCTGTGTTACCTCATTCAGTATGATCTTTTATAGTTCTAACCATTTACCTGCAATAAAGAGTTACATGGAAATATACTGATGTGCCAGTGAGTAGCATTTCCTTAGACCTCTATCTTTGTTAATGCTACTTCCAAATATCAGAATTCTGTTAACCTAGTGATATGTAAGAAATTTTGTAGTTAAGAATAGCAAATTTTCCTAATTTAATAAAACTAAGTTATGGAAAAAGAGCAAAATCACATATTGATTACATTAGTGCTGATATTACACTGTTAATGCAGATTCATGGAAGAAGCAAGAAATAAAATAAGTATGTGTGTGTGTATATGTGTGTGTGTGTGATCTTGAATCTAATTTTCTTATCATTTAATATATTCAAAGAAAAGCAGATTAAAATTGGAATGTGTAAATCTCAATTCACTTGAGGAGAATATAAATTTTAAGTGTTAATAACTCTAGAAAAGTCATAAAAACAAGATTATGACTAGGAAGCATAAAATGAAATTACACAGTAGAAACAAAATGAGTTCAATAAATACAAATGTATAAATTCCCTTATTATAAAAATCCCTATAATCTGTATTCTAATATATCAGCCACATTTCACCTTTCCTTGGCATTGCTTCACAATTTCCTTAAGACATTTTAAAATGATGTATTTGAAACCAATTAACCTTTTATAATTAAAAAAAAGAGCTCCAGAAAGAAAAGGAAGGGCCATACAGCTGGTAAGAGGAAA
The DNA here is from genome assembly GCA_902168325.1 of Peromyscus nudipes. Taxonomy (NCBI): domain Eukaryota; kingdom Metazoa; phylum Chordata; class Mammalia; order Rodentia; family Cricetidae; genus Peromyscus; species Peromyscus nudipes. The sequence goes on from CABHPH010143521.1 coordinate 16,370, forward strand.
AGCTATTTGTCTACTTTAACATATAAAGGGGGCTTGTGAAAAGATTCAGACAGCAAAGTACTTGTCACGAAGGCTGAAGACTTGAATTCAACTCCTGGGTTCTATGTGGTGGAGTGAGAAAAACTAGCTCACGTGAGTTTGCCCCTTACTTACACTCTACACTATGATATATGTGCACACCAAGATAAATATAATAAAAATGCAAACAGGGAGCATACTCCGAGATGCCTTCCCCTTGAATTTTGAAAGCAACAGGCATAAACTGGATAGGAATGCTCAGCTTCCTTCCTAACATATTGTCTCCCTGAAAGACTAGCATGATGGAGCATGTGATGCTCAGTTACATTCTTTCTTTGGATAATACTGCCTCCTTCAAAGTGTGAGCTTGAGGCAACCTTGGTAGGTTATAATTTATAAGCCCATAGCCCTTTTACACTTACTCTTATTGTTTTATCTTTTTTGAAGATTTCCAGGGGAGGTTGTATAACACATAACAACTCTAGAAGAATTACATAGCAATGCCAAGACATGTATGTCTTTCTTTGAAGAAAACTTTGTATGATTATACCAAATATACCACATGGTGCTATCAAGTTCTAATGAGAGATCTTAGCTCAGAGTCCTCTATTAGCTTATTTTAAACTCATCCTAAAGAAGAATTAAAGCCATTTTATCTGAATTTTAGTTGGACCTTCCCTGTGAAAATTCAGTGTCTAGAATATCCATCCCTAGAACATTGGTACTTGAAACTCTCTCTCTACTGTCCTCATAACATGGAGGACACTGTAAAGAACTTGAAAAGAATCTATTAGGAACAGAGCTGGAATCAATGGAGTAGAATGAAGAACTCATAAAAGTGTTTTGAGAAAAATAATGACATAAATATGTTTTCTCTTAGTTATAGGTACACTGTACCCTAAAGTTCTACTACAAAGATTGGCATGTGGGTGTCCAATCTGGTGGTAAGGGTATGGAGTAAGAGGTTTATACAATCAGGGCCTCATCAGAATTTCTGAGACAGAAGTTATAGGCTGATGCTTCTGAAATTTGTTACAACTACAGAGAAATATGTCTAAAATGAAGAAATGGAAAAAAATAATAGGAATGAAGATAATCCAGTGACTTTATCATTTCTTCATTTGATATTTCTCCTTTTGTTCTGGGAATCAAAGTGCTGGCCCTCCTGAGGGGTGTGAAGAGCTATGCAGATTTCTATACAAATTTCTCTGGATAATGCAAATCCTTGATATTTGGTGTCTCTCCTCTCCTGATCTAACATACCCTTCAATTCAAGAAGTGTGTGTGTGTGTGTGTGTGTGTGTATGTGTGTGTGTGTTTGTTTGTTCTATGTGTGTATGTGTGTTCGCAAGGGATCAGCAGCTTAGAATTTGCATCCCGTCCCCCTCAGTTTACTTACAGCATTTGAGAATGATCTGAATAGCATGAAAATCAATAGCCTGATCGTAAAAGATAATTTGTGCACATTTGTGATAGAAAGGAGAAATTAGCATAATGAAGGTGAAGGGCCATGTATATTTGAAGTTTCTTAGTTGACTTGGTCAACAAGAAGATTTTACTTAAGACATCAGTTCACTGAGAAACTCTTCTCCAACAACTTTAAAATGACAATCTTGTTTAGAAGAATTTTTTCCTGTTGTTTTTTTCTTTTGTTGAAAATAGATTCTTTGGCCATATCTATGAGATAACATGTAGCAACACACCATCACACAACACAACAACACACCATCTGGCGCCCAACGTTCGTGGTACAAATTCATGAAAAAGCTGCTTGTCTGCGGCCTTGAGGGCCCCTACTCAGACCCAAGCTACCCTCAGCCAGTTGTGGTGAAGTACACTGGTTGGATTTGCTGAAGGAGGCAGAGGCAGGAGGATCCCGAGTTTGAGGCCTGCTTAGGAGGCTTGCTAAGGAGAAGCTTCGGCCACAGCCCAGGTACAAATGGTGGCCATGGGACCATGGACACAGTGTCTGCTGCTCCGAATTGCTGGCTCCTTCTCATCCTGTTGGTGACTGCAATGATGCTGCTACCTGGGATGAAGAGTTTACTGCTGCTTGTTCAGAGAAGAATTGCCTGGACCATCATGTTACAAGAAAGCATCGGCAAAGGTCAGTTTGGAAAAGTTTGGCAAGACAAATGGTGGGGAGAAATTACTGTGACCATATTCTCTTCTAGTGAAGAACATTCATGGTTCCAAAAGACAGACATTTATCAGACTGTGATTGCTCCAAACCACAGAGGAGGCACAAAACAAAACAAAACAACAATAACAACAACAAAAAGTCTTCAGGGAACCATGAACACACCTAATAGCAACTTTGAAATCTTCGAAAAGATGACAGGACTCCACAAGGATGATTCCACAAGGACTATGGTAAAGCCATTAAGGTGATTACCACTACCAAAAGATCGACTTTGGACTACAAACTACTCAGGACAAGTTTGAGATTGCTAGCTGAGATGATCTAGCCTAACAGACTACTCGATTAAGGACTTGTGACAAGCCCTGCACTTTCTCATTATGCAGAGACTGGACAAATGATATAGGACTTGACAATTAACCCAAAAATTTTCTTTTCAGGATTCCTTAAAGATATCTTTGCCCCTAGAAAGCAGGAAGTAATTTTAAGAAAACGACACCCACATTCCCAAGAAGTGGGATGGAAGGTTTTTGGTTATTTGATGAGTTATGGATATTGTCATTGTTTACAATGGTTGGTTACAAGTTGTTAATCATTAATGGTCAGGAAAAGGGCTAAGTAAAGAAGATTAGATTCAGAGGTTTTGTTTTAAAAAAGGAAAAAGAAAGAAGAGAATAGAGATATGAGGTAGATCACTGACTCTACTCTGAGAAAAAAGATAAAGAAATAATAGGACAAATGGGTAGATCACTGAATCTATTCTAAAAAGAAAAAGGGGAAGATATAAAAATGACAAAAGGTAGATTACTGAATCTATTATGAAAAGAAAAAATAATTTTAAAAAGGAACTACTTGTTTTAAATAGGATAAGTAATGAAAAAAATTTGTCTGAGTTTATCAAATGTTACTGGACTGGACATTGTTTATATATATATAATGGAGTTTTTGTCTGAATCTGTTAAATGTTAATGGACTAGACATTGTTAATGTAATTTTTGACTGTATATATTGTATATACTTATTGGATAGTTATTCTTATATTAGTTATAAGCTTTTATAATTTTAGACAAAATAAGGGGAAATGTGGTGGTATTGTGTTCCCCAAAATATTGTGCACCCTAATAAACTTATCTGGGGTCAGAGACAGAACAGCCACTAGATACAAAGGCTAGAAAATGGTGGCACTCACACCTTTAATCCTGGCATTCCAGAGGCAGAAATCCATGTGTTCAAGGATACAGCCAAGCATGGTGACTCATGCCTTTAATCCCAGAAAGCGAGCCTTTAATCCCAGGGAGTGATGGTAGAAAGCAGAAAGGTATGTAAGGCATGAGGACCTGCTGTGGATATCACTCTGTATCAATAAAGCGCTGATTGGCCGGTAGCCAGACAGGAAGTATAGGCGGGACTAACAGAGAGGAGAATTGAGGGAACAGGAAGGTAGAGGGGAGACTGGCTGGAGCCGCGGCCAGGAGAAGGAAGATGTAAGGTACCGGTAACCCACGAGCCACGTGGCAAAGTAGAGATTAATAGAAATGGGCTAAATATAAGAGTAAGAGCTAGACAATGATAGGCCTGAGCTAATGGCCAAGCAGTTTAAATAATGTAAGCGTCTGTGTGTTTATTTTATAAGTGGGCTCGGAGACTGGCGGGACTTGGGAGCTGGAGACTGGCGGGTGGCAGAGATTTGTCCTGACTGTGGGCCCGGCAGGAAAAATCTAGCTACAAGGACCAGAAACTACAAGCATTTGGCTGGTTAAGCATTCAGGCTTTCGAGCAACAGTTCAGCTGAGATTCATTCTGGATGAGGACTCAGAGGCACCCAGTCTGAGGAAACAGGATCAGCTGAGGAATTGGCAAGGTGAGGTAGCTGTGGCTTGTTCTGTCTCTCTGATCTTCCAGCATTCACCCCAATACCTGGCTCTAGGTTTTATCTTATTAATAAGAACTTTTTAAGATTCCTGCTACAAAAAGAACTAATCATGGCAAAATAAAATATAATAAGATAAAGCAAAAACTATTATATTAAAGTTGGACATGGCAATCCAACAGGAAGAAAAGAGTTCCAAGGTTCAAAAATGATTTTAAGAATATAAGTTTCAAAATTCTAGAAGCAGTTAGAGATTTCAGTTGAGACCAAGGACCTAACCAAACAAAAGAAAGTTCCAACTCCTTAGTCTCCCTCTCCAAATGGGAACAGCTAACAAAAAGAAAACTAAACACAATAAAATTTAAATTCTACACTTACACACATATTATGTTATCACTTTCAACCATGAGTAATTCTGTTTAATATGTGTGAGTTAGTCTCTCTGTTTTTACAGATAAGGACATGTAATTTCTACAATGGAGCAGAGACATTGAAACTATCAGTTGAGCAAATACATGAACTAATTAAGCTAAAATTGGTGCTTTGAGACTCAGTCTCAGAAGTTATTGTCTACATGTAAAAGGCACCTTCCAAATAGACAATTAAAATAATTCATTCTAGTGTTAAACTTTTGTGGATAAAAGAGTAGGAAAAAAACTTTTGGAAACTTTATATTTTAGAGGGTAAATGTGTGGTTTGTCATGAATAGTGATGTGTCTATATAGAAGAGAAATGTGATAATATTTATTGATTACAAATTTAATTCTAATTTGGTAAACACAGAATTCTGTTAAGAATTAGACTAGACGTTAAAGCATAATTCTGAATTTTTCCTGAGCTACAGGGAAACAAGTCTAAAAAGCTGGAGAGGCAGATGTTCCTTTTGAAAAGAAACTTATTTTTATACCACTAGCTAGAAAGTTTTAGCATACTAAGCCTTGATAACATATTGATATTTAATTTATTTAAAACCTTTTTATATGTAATCCTAAGTTATGGATAATTTTTTTCAAACCAAACTTTCCTCTTATCCTCAAATTCTTATGTCTCACTATTCACATATGTTAAGGTTAAGCAGTCTCTTAAATCAAATGTAGTTTATTTAACTTATCGATGGTGCTGTACCTGTCTACAGTAGTCATGGATGTTTTTCTCATCTCACCAGATTCTTGTAACTGACACTGATCCTATCTCCTCTCTGAGGCTCAAACATCTTTAACATGCCACCTCAGCCTCCCCAGACCCTGTAGGTCCTAATAAACTGAACCTTCTACATTCTTCATTTTGAAGATTACCACAGAAGGTTTCATTTACCAACAGAAAATGCTACATGTGAAAGAAGTAACAGAAAACAATGTATTTGAACAAAGAAAAGACAAATAATTTTCAAATTCTTCATTAAATGTTTTCTAAATTTAAGCCAATAAAATTCTCCTAATATTATACTTTTGCAATTTGTGAAAGATACTCTAAAATTTATTATTATTATTATTAAGTTTTCATTCAATATTTCAAATTGTAATCGAGATTGATCAAAGGCATAATGCCTCTTTCAGATACTTATAACAATGAGGGAACGGGTCATAGAAGAACTACTGAAGTTAGTGATGGAAGAAAAGGAACTCGGTGAGACAGGTGACAGCTCAGAATATAGTCTCCAGTATGTTTGTTAAATTTATGTTGATCAAGTACAAAACTTAGTGAGGGAAAAGGAAATTATTTTATAAGAGGATGGGGTATTCCAGTGCTTATTCAGAAAAAAAAAATCGTTTCCCCCAAACTACATGGCAAATGCAAAATGGTGTATGAAATGAATAAATTATGTAAAATTAACGTTACTATAGGAACAAGAACATTATTGTTCTAAAATACAGCAAGAGTACCCTTAAAAGATGAATGGGTATAAAGAATGCATTTGGCTGGACTCCCAGAGTCCAGCTAGGCCTGGTACATGCTTGTGGATCTCTGTAAGAAGTCCAGTCGAAGAAAGGGAAGGGGGATTATGTGAGCAAGGGGGGGGGGGGGTCAAGATCACCATGGGGAAATCTACAGAGACCATTGAACCAAGCTCATAAGAACTCACGAACTTTAGACTGACAGCTTTGGAACTTGCTTGGGACCGGACTAGACCCTCTGCATACTGGAGACAGTTGATAGCTGGGTCTGTTTAAGGGGCCCCTGACAGTGTGATCAGGATCTATCCCTACATGAACCGGCTTTCTGGATCCCATTACCTATGGCAGGACGTCTTGCTCACCCTTGAAGCATGGGGAAGGGAGTGGGTCCTGAATCAAATGAATGTACCAGGCTTTGCTGTCCCCCTATGGGAAAGCTTACCTTTTTGAAGGAGGGGATGTAGGGAGCGGGATTGGCGGGGGTGGGGGTGGGGGTAAGAGGAGGGATGAGAGGGGAATCTGTGGTTTGTGTGTAAAATGAATAAAAAAAGGATGACGCACTTTGTTTTTGATCTCCCCAAAATCTTGTTGCCAGTTTCTGAGGGACCTAGAGGCTGACCATCTGGACAATTTTAGGCCTTTTTGAGAAATGAAAATGTAAAGTTTACAGAGCTTAATTCAGGCAGTAAATTCACAACTGTCATAGCAGACAGAACTCCAGACACCTTAAAACCTGATGGTTCCAATTTAACACAACGTTTTTTAGATGCTACTTTTTGGCAAATTTTAACAAAAATGTTTCAGGACAAGGAGAGAACTAGACACCAAAAATTTCTTTCTATTATGTTTTTATTGTTTTTTTTTTGTTTTTATTTTTTTAGCTAGCAAACCAAATGATGGGTTTCATGATGTGTTTGCACACATACATGATCTTTACAATTTGCTCTTCCCTAGTCCCCTACTGCACTCCGTGGTGAGTCTCCTCCCCGCAAATAGTTATCCAGTCTGCTTGTATGTCACCTGCAATTTATTATTCCTTCATATCAGCAACTTCTTCCTCCCTCTAGATCTCTTCCTCTCCTTTCATAGTCCCCTTTCTACTTTCAAGTTATCCAAACATACACATACACATACATTTATACACACACACATACACTTATGCACACACATACACATACATATGTACATACACACAAACACATACATACACATACACACACATATATACACATAGACACAGACACACACAGACACACATACATACATAGACACACATACACACAGATACACATACACACACATGTAGCATGAATCTTAAAAGTCTTATTAATAAAATCAAACCTGAGCCAGTTATTGGGGTGAACACTGGAAGGTCAGAGAGACAGAATAAGTCACAGCTATCTCACCTCGCTGGATCCTCAGCTGGTCTTGTTTCCTCAGACTGGAGGCCTCTGAGTCCTCATCCAGGATGGGTCTCAGCTGAACTGCTGCTAGAAGCCTGAATGCTTAACCAGGCCAAATGCTCACCCAGGCCAAATGCTTACCCAGGCCAAATGCCTCGAGTTTCTGGTCCTCACGCTTTATATACCTTTCTGATTTCTACCACCACTCCCTGGGATTAAAGGCTCGCTTTCTGGGATTAAAGGTGTATGTCACCACGCCTGGCCGTTTCCAATGTGGCCATGAACTCACAGAGATCCAGAGGGATTTCTGTCTCTGGAATGCTAGGATTAAAGGCGTGTGCTACCACTGCCTAACCTCTATGTTTAATATTGTGGCTGCTCTGTCTCTGACCCCAGATAAGTTTATTAGCATGCACAATATTTGGGGGAATACAATACCACACACATATACAAACACACAGACACACACATACAGAGAGAGAGAGAGAGAGAGACTCATACGAATGAGCGCTCTAACATATATATATATATATATATATATATATATATATATATATATATAAAACTATTGTCAAAGTGAAAGAGTTACAACATGATTTCATTGGGAACTGATTCTTCATTGGATTGTTTTCAGCTTTGTCCTCATGTGGTTTATCCCTACAGTTTGGGAGAGAAAAGCACAGATGATCCTACCACAATTAGGTAGCCGTTCGATATCATGCTAACACCAATGTCTGGGTGTGGCTTCAGCGGTACATCTTTAGATCCATTGCCACACAGACAGGACAATGTCATCAAAGGAAAGGACCGATAAAGAACTTTGAAGAACAACGTTTGTGACATAATTCTCCAAATCTGGCCCGTGACTATTCCAGAAGAAAACCCTTTGTGCTTATGAATACTCTACCCCTGGGGTGAGGATTAAACCTACAGTAACAGAATCTTCTAATTACATCCCATTTCCTACTTTTAAAGAAAAGGACAAAAACTTTTTACTCCATTGCTTTATATATTGAAGTAAATCTTGCCACTTACATGATTTGTAAGGAGGAAAAGCTTACAATGAGGGACTTAAAAGAAGCTGGAGGATAGAGGATTGTGGGGAAAAACTCATTTAGTCAAGAAATCAATGAGAGCATGAATGAGGAAAAGAATGAAGTAAATATCTCATGCACTTTGATCCTCATAAAATTCAAACATTCCTGGAGGAACTGTACATTGCATTGAAAGAGTCTAATATCTACTCAGAGACAATCAATTTCATATTTTCACTGAAATAATATCATAATATAGAAAGTCAAACACATATATAGTGTTAATAAAAGTGAAATAATATTTACAGTAACACAGTTAATAGTGACAATTAGTTCTTGGCATACCGTAGTTTAGAACTTATAAGCCACATGATAATGAAGTAGTAGAAAATGACTAACTGACATCTTCTTCTATTGATTTACAGAGGCCAACTCTATAAACCTGGTGAGAATGTTTAGACCACAACTCTCAGAAAGGACTACATATAAGCCCACCATCGCCATGTCTTAAGGGCAAACGCCTGTCCCAAAAGGGGAACTGGAAGAAGATTCACAACCTTCACAATGCAAGCTTTAGAATTCTGACAAAGCCAGCAAGATTTTCTTAGGAGCAGAGATCAAGAGTAAAGACATGTAGCGTCTATTCAACCATCACTCAAGAGAATCTATATTAGTTCACTGGAAATGCGTGCATAAGGGTAAAACTTACTGACTGAAAAAAATGGGAATATAGTAAAACAAGGATCACAGTGGTTGCTTTTTATTAAAATCATAGAGAAAGTTATTAAAATAGAAAAATTTGGAATATAAAATTGCTGAAAGCAGAAATAACTGCATATTCTAAACAGTCATACAACACTGAAACTATAAGTCACTCAAACTTAACTAGAAAACTATTTTTATATATTTCCAATATTGAATCAAAATTCTTGCTATTATTTGACAAAACGTTGAGATATGTTCTTATAAAGAGAGATAATTTAGGCAGGCATGGCAATGCATGTCTATAATGCTAGCATTTGGGAGATGGAGGTAAGAGAATCAGAAGGGGGAACCCTGACTCAAAAGCCAATTTTATTTTATTTTTGAGACAGTGTCTCATATAACACAGACTGGACCCAAATTCACTATATAGTGAGGCAAGACTTTAACTCCTGATTCTCCTGCCTCTACCTCCCTAGTGCTGGGATTATTGGTAAGCGCCATCATACCTGAAAAGAGATTCCATACTCAGGTGATAGGACATGTTTAACAAGTTAATAAATTGAACCCTGAAAAGACCAGGAGATCCTTCTAAGTTAATTTTTAAATTATTTTAAACATGCAAGGTTTTCAATTTGAAAGCCACAAGTTTAGAAGTTCTGAAAGAGAAACAAAAAGCATATGTTCCCAGAATCACAATTATGAAAGAATAATTCCTGGAATATTTACCTCAAAGATCCATGATTTTAGAAACCTGAAATTGAACTGTCTCTAGTTATTTTCACTTACTATAAGGGGTCTGTCATTTTTAAAAGCCCACCTTAGTTTAGCAAGGCCTATTTATATTCTGTCTCATGCTTGAACTGCTATGACTATATCAAAGGAATCAATATATTTAGGGCTGAGTGAAATTTCTTTATAATGTTTTCCATGGACTGAGCTATTTCTTAGAACAATCGGGAGCCATTATGCTGCTCCACACAGAGATTTTATAGCCCTTTTGTTGAAACTTTAGAAATGTAATGTTACATAAGGGAGTATAATAAGCCAATTTTTTGATAAAAGTTCTGTACATTTTAATGCTGTATAAGTATTGTGCACAACTTGGCTGGTTCACAGTCAAGGCTTTCATCTCTAAATAACTCAGACTTGCAAAAAAAAACCTATAGTTCTGTGCATTTCAGAATTTATAATCGGTATCATTTCAATCGTGGGGGTATATTCATTTTATCACCTCTAGTAGTAATACTGCATGTCATAATATAGACTTCATTTAAGACTATTTCGCTCTATTCCTTACAAGTAATAACCGGCTTCATTGAAGAGTGTATTGTGGTATATTATTAACCCATTTGCTCTTAGACTTGCTGCCTGCCTATCTTTCCTTCTGCCTCCTTAAACTGTCAGTCCACTGTATTCACTGGAGCATCCTAAAGTACCAGGTTCTTTGAGTAGCACAGCAGGTGTGCATTTATGAAGCATATCTGATGTACTCAGCAACAGTCAACAGATTGATGTCTCTGCTCCCAGTCCTTATTAGGAGAAGGTGGAAACCACTATATAAAAATAAAGCTGCTATTCATTTCAAACACTGAACTAAATACGATAAGATGCTCTCCTTAGATTCCCCAATGAGAATAATCATTTACTTTGTTCAGACGAGCTTCTATGCTTATTTTGTCTTTAAATATATTAATCTCAGTTTTGTAAATATATTAACCATGAGTTCATTTTCCTTAAAAAAAATAGCTGGATTATAAACAAGGCGAAAGATGAAAGCACATATAAAACACAATTAAATCATTTAAAAATATTTTCAAAGACTGTTAATGTGAAGTTTTATAAATCCCAAGTACACCCTAAAATTGCATATTTCTTTTTCTTTTGCTTTATACATTAAAGTGATAATAACATAATATTCTGATAGCATTTACAAATGAAATAGAAACTTGAAATATGAAAACATGGAAGTTGAACTTCCTCTTCCAATATTCTCCTGCTAGAAGAAAAAATAGGAAATCAGCCCTTAAATTATTTTAGGTATTGTAGTGCAATGAATTAGTTTAGGATCTTAGTTCATAACTTGCTATCTCCAAACCCTATGGAATGGTAGTTCACCTCAAGATGCATCTCTGTCTCTGTCTCTCTCTCTCTCTCTCTCTCTCTCTCTCTCTCTCTCTCTCTCTCTGTCTCTCTCTGTGTGTCTCTGTCTCTGTCTCTCTCTCTCTCTCTTTCTCTCTCTCTCCCTCTCCCCCTCCCTCCTTCCCTCCCTCCCTCCCCACCTCCTTCCACCTCCCTCCCTCCAAATTCAACTCTCCTTTTTCCACTTCCTCTCCTTCTCCCTCCCTCCCTCCCTCTGACACTTCTTCTCTCCTTTATTTTTTCCCTTTTCTACTATCATCCTTGGAATTTAGTGATAATTTTGCAAGCAGAAAGAAGAAGAGGAGGAAGGCCACT
>CABHPH010143521.1:27898-50337 GCA_902168325.1 Peromyscus nudipes
TTAGTGATAATTTTGCAAGCAGAAAGAAGAAGAGGAGGAAGGCCACTTCTGGGCTATCGTTCCTGGGCTATCGCTCAGAGACAATGTATGGCATGATTTACAGTTGCTTCATGCTTGGCCTGGGAGACAGAATCTGCACTTGGCTGCAGCAGAATGAGAACACATTTAGAGGAAAACTGAAGCTCCTACATAGAGACTGTAGAAGCAGGAGACTGCAGGAGAAATGCCCAGTCAGCTGATTAACTGCCAAAAAGGTATCATATTTTCAGCCATCATTTTACTGTATAGCTTTGTTGCTGCGGGTGGCCTGGACCTCACTATATAATGCAGGCATGCCTAAAACATGCAGACATCCATACCCCTGTCTTTGCCTCTCAGGTGCTAGAATGATAGGCATGCACCACCATGCCCCTCATGATGTCATTATGCTTTGGAGAGATTTGTTACTCAATGGTATTTCTAAACCAAGTTGATTTTGCATATAAACCTCTCATCCCAATGTCTACTCTCAGACCCATGCCCAGATCCTTTTCATACACAAATATGATATATATAAAATATAAAAATATATAAATATAAATATAATGTAAATATAAATATATATTAATATATATAAAAATATAAATATAATATAAATATAAAATATAAATATAAATTTAATAATATATAAATATAAAATATAAAAAATAATATTAACATAACTTTAATAATGTAAAAAGAACTTTACAGCATGGTTCTCTATCTTCTTTAAATTTTTATTCATTTATTGTTTGTTTGTTTGTTTTTACTTTTGTCTCTTACCAAAGAAATCCCTGGTCTTTCCCAATTCTAGCCCAGATCCAATATGCCATCACACCTCCATTATTTCCCCCATAAATTCTGAACTTTTATTCTCCAAAAGGAGATCTGTCAAGCTAGGACTCCCAGAAATCCAGGGAAGAAAAATGGAAGAAAGGAATAAATTTTAAAAGTCCTATGGCAGGGAAAAGATACGCATGTACTCAAAAGACAGTATGTGCCCACATAAACCTCAATGCTGGTGCTCTCTTTGGAACAAGTCCATTCAATCAGGAAACAAACTTATGAGGCTACCCCAAGTCAGTTAGTTTTCATTAAGGTCATTAAGTATTGAGGGATGTCTACACTGATTTCCATAGGAGCTGCACCAGTTTGCGCTCCCACTAGAAGTAAATAAGTGTTCACCTCTCCCTAGATTTACAGCAGCCTCTGTTGATCATTTGTTTTGCTTTTGCTGTTGTTTTGAATTTTTGTTCACTTTTTGTTTTTCTTTTATCTGATCAAAGCCATTCTGACTGGGGTAAGGTGAAATGTCAAATTAGTTTTAATTTGCATTTCTCCAATGGCTAAGGATGTCAATTTCTTTTTAAAGCTGAGAATAAAAGACTATGGAATGTTGGACTCTAAATGGGATGTCTACATCACACCCTGAAGGCTCAGTGGTCATTGTTGAGGTGTGAGTGGATGGCTGCAAGAAAAACAGTGTCTTCCTGACAAAGCTGGGCATGTGGACTCTGAAGTTATGTCAGCAAGCACAAGACCTGTAAAGGCTCAAGCCAGAACAAACCTGGTTTTCATAGACTAGGTGCATAAACAATTTACTATTTCTCTCGATTGATCATTTATTTCACCTAATATTTCCCCCACATGAAAAGTCATAATACTGCCACGGATAATATAGTTATTAAAAATAACTAAAAGAACCCTATAGCTCACATTTTCAAACCAATATATTTATTTATTTACTTACTATTTATCCTGCTTTCATCTTTGAACAAAATGTACGGTTGACAGTATAATCAAGCCTCACAGAAGTGCTTATGCTGAAGTTATTTATGGATGTGTGAAAGTTCTCTAATTCTCATTCTGTAATAGAATCTAAGAAAGGTCATATGGCATCAACACTCCTTGATTTAAGATGAGATCACAACCTTTATAATTTAATCTCTGGGACTACTAAGTCATTGGCAAATATTAACTGTATTAAACACCCAAGTTCATTTTATTCTATCATGATGCATTGGTCTTATAATCTGAATACAAGATAATTTTATTTTATTTGCATTTTTAGTTACTTTTATCTAAATATCCAACTTTTTTTAAAATGTTCTTTAAAGGCCAAGAATTTTATTTATGCATTGTACTAGGTTATTCTAGTGAATAGTCTCATATTACACAAGTGTCATACCTTATAATAAATTGTTTCACATTTTAAATCTTTGAGATATTACCTTAGGATACAGATATTTTTTATATCTATATTTTAATAGTTGGTGAGTTTTCTTGATTTGGCTTTCTATTTTTCAATGACATTTTTTCTCTAAAGAGAATCATCTTTTCTCACTCAACATTTTTATTTTTAAAGAAATTCCCCTTACTTTAAATGTCTGTTTTAAAGCAAAATCTATCTTAATTTACTATTTTCTTTTTCTAGTTTATTCATTATTTCTAAAATGATTTATCTCTTTACACAATAGTTCTGGCTGAGTTATATAACTGTTATTCTGAGTTTTTCTCATCACAAATTATGTCTTTATTATTGTACGTTCATTTTAAAATAGAATATCTACTCTGTGTGCACCTTAAAAATGATTTCGTTTCCTATAAGACAATTTATTGCACTGGTTCTTCTTTTTTGTATGTGTAAATTATTTGTTTTTAATATTCTGTGCAAACAAATGAGCTGAAATTAGACACAGGCAAGTGTCCAGGTATCTATGCTAACTCCACAGAAGTCTTCAAGTGTGTTTCTATAGAATGTATAGACAAAACAATTTGTTTTCTGAGTTTTCCTGGCTCAGAACTCTACTTCTACACTTAAGTGGACATTTTCTATTACCTAGATCAGCTACCACTATGCTTCTCAATATTTAATCCATTCACACTCCCCAATAAAGAATCCAGGGCTAGAAAGGGAAATCTTAGGATCAGTTTTCACTCTATTAGAAGCTAGAGAGCTCCACTCTACTTCATAAAGAGTTACCCTGGCCTTTATTTTCACCCACCGTTGGAGGTATCCAGTCCCAATACCTTATGAAATCCCTTAATAAACCACAAGGCTTCACATGAATATCTGCCAGCTATTTGGTTGTTTCCCAGTATATAAAGGACATATCAGGTCCCTGATTTTCCTAGTATGCAGATAATCTGTATAATAAACACACACTGATGTCTTGTGCTTGCAAACATAGGCAGATATTTTTGAAACTTTATCTGATTTCTCTGTCTATCTTTGCACAGAAATCCAAGACCTTAAGTAAATTTCTCTGCTTCTGTCATTGTCTTCCCAGTACTTACATAAAATACATACATGGTGATTATTCAAATTCACCTTAAGTAAATGTTTATTGATACATTACGTGCATAAACAGGTATGGACAAATCATAAGTGTATAGTTTGATGAATTTCATGTACCAAATACACCATGAATACTTCATGGATTACAAATGAAAATACAATATTTTTAACATTCATGTTTCTTTTGTCCGTATTCCTCCTCCTACAATTAAACGCATTCTAGTGTTTTAAGTCCATGAATAGTTTTTCTTCTTTGAACTAATTTAGCATATATCCCTCTTTGTTAACTAATATCTTGAGTTTCCATGTGTGTTATGTTTTTTCATTAACTCTACTTGCATTTTAAAATTAAGTTGTATATAAATAATTCAAACTATTTTTCAGTTCTACTGTTAATTCCAAATGAATACCATATACACACAATTCAGAGGAGCAGAGAGCTTAGAAAAATACTAGGTCATATAATATGAATATATTTACCTTAAATAAATACTGATAAACACTTTTGAAACTAGTTATATAAAATACACTCTGAAAAGATCAACAAAATTACAAGCTTTTAATTATGTTAACCAAGATCAAAAGAAAAATGATTCAAATTTCTAGAATCAAAAACAGTGGGTGGGACATTATTGTAAGACTTTTCCTGATGAGAAGTGAAAAAAATCATCTTTTCACTCCAGGTAGCACACTAAAGAATACCAAAGAAATGATTCTACCTAATTCTGGCTTTGTGAAGAAATCACTTCATTGATGTTAGGTATAGGAACATCAGTGAGGGTTTCAAGGAAATGGGTTGCTGAAAGGTAGTCACATTACTGAAACTCTCACCTGGCATGGACCATAACACAAGAAAGCATGCTCTACTTTTAAGCAAATCCTATTGGAAAGTCTCTTTTCTCTAGGGATTGTTTATTACTTATTTAACCTTGGGAAAGGGTCTTGTATATTGAACTTATTGAATTCCTAACCAATGTAAATTTTTTAACCTCTTTCATTCTTTTTTTTTTATTTTTTGTTTTGAGAATTCAATGCATGAGTACTGCATTCATGTCATTTATACACTCCTGCCCCATCTAGCCTCCCCCACAGCTTCATTTTTATGAACCTTCTTCATCCTTTCAGAGAAGAATGTTTAATTTCACAAAAAATAGCCACACAACAGACTCTATTACCAATCATAGAGAAATAAGTCAGGTTTTAAAGAACTATTATTAAAATTATATGTCAACAAAGTAAATAATGTAAGTTAGATGAATAAACAAAGTCTAGAAAGATGAAACCTATTGAATTGTACAGAGAACTAAGAAACAAAAACAGTCAATATGATAAAACCTTCATAAAGTAAAGATACTGAATTAATAATCAAAAATATTACTGAAGTAACAAATTACTGAAGTAACAAAGCTTTTTATTTTGATATTTTAAGTTTACTGCACATATAAAGAACTAAGAATGACTTTAAATTACTTTAAAAATTCTCCAAGAACAGTAAACATTCTCAGAATTATAATGCTGGGTGTATCCTGATACAAAACGAAGGCATTTCAAGAAAATCCAGGACAAGTTTTTTCATAAATTTAGAAACAAAAAGCCTCATCTAATCACTATCAAAATAAGCTTAACAATATTTTAAAGTGATTATTTAATATGACCAAGAGGGATTTATCCCAGGAATGCAAGCTTAACATTTGACAGCCATTTAAAGAACTACACAATATCATTATCTACCAAAATAATATGAACAAATCAAAGAAAAGCATTTGACAAAGTAATATTTCATGAATAATATTCTCAACAAGATGGCAACAGAAAGGAACTTCTTTTACCTCATAAAGGAATCTGAAAATTCACATATCACATTTGCTGAGTAAATTGTTTCTTTCCTTTGCTGTATAAGTCACTTCCTCTGTATATGTATATTTCACTTTGATGTATATGTATGTCACTTCCTGTCTTGCCTGTACCTCCCATTTCCTCCCAGACTTTCACCCAAGCACTAGCCATCCCCAAACCCACAGTCCCAGCTCCATAACTGTGACTCTTCAGAACTGCCACCTTTGGCTAGTGAGAAGCTCATTTCCTCTCCCATCCCTTTCTCTGCTCAGTGCCCTCTCTGAACCCAAAGGCCTGGCTTCAGACCCATGCTTTATAAGCCATCTTTCCCTGATCAAATTATAGAGGTCATCCATCAGCTTTACCTGACCTATCTCAGATCATGCATCTCCTTCACTGGCCCAAAATAAGAAAGGACAGATTATTGCAACAGATATACAATCAAAGAAAAACTTTCACAAGCATATGTCA
Source organism: Peromyscus nudipes (assembly GCA_902168325.1). NCBI lineage: Eukaryota > Metazoa > Chordata > Mammalia > Rodentia > Cricetidae > Peromyscus > Peromyscus nudipes. The sequence goes on from CABHPH010143521.1 coordinate 33,522, forward strand.
AATCTCAAAAACAAAACCAACATGAAGAAGGGCCAAGACATCATGTCTCCTATCAAACTATTTGTCCTATAGAGGTGAACTATCTAGATGAATTCCAGGACACAGAATTTAAAAGAAGAATCCTACACTTTATCCAAGAATTTAAAGAAGACATAAATAAAAACTCCATGAAGATGCAATACATGCTGAAGTGATAACCATGGAAATACAAATATGTGGGTAAGTGAAATTATGGATATGATGCAGGACTTGAAAACTGAATTCAAAAAAAAGAAACAACAGGAAGAATACACACCAAAATTAAGACTGAATATAAAACTCACTATCTTAATTAGAAAATTCACAAGAAAGCCTTAGAAGTAGACCAAATTAAGCATGATTTGAAGGTAAAGTAGTTGTAAGCAAAAGACACAAGAGAAATAATGTACAGGAAAGAAACATACGTAAAGTATGTTGTATCGCTGTCTTAGGGTTTTTATTGCTGTGAAGAGACACCATGACCAAAGCAACTCATAAATGAAACTATTATTTGGGGTGGCTTGCTTACAGTTTCAGAGTCCATTGTCATCATGACCGGGAGCATGGGGGCTTACAGGCAGGTGTGGTGCTGGTGCCTAGAGCGCTTCACCTTGCAGCCAACCAGGAGTTGACTAACAGTCACACTGAGGGAAGCTTAAGCAAAAGAGACCTAACTAAAATAAATACTCACCTTAAATAAATACTGGTAAACACCTTTAAAAATAGTTGTATAAAATACACTCTGAAATGATCAACGAAATTACAAACTGTTAATTATGTTAACCAAGATAGAAAAATGGTTCAATTCATAGAATCAAAAACAATGAACAGGATACTATTGTGTGACTTTTCCTGGTGAGAAGTAAAAAAAAAAAATCTTTTCATTCACTCTAGGTAGGGTACTCATAGAATACTAAAGAAATGATTCTACCTAACTCTGGCTTTGGGAAGGAATCACTTCATTGATATTAGTTAGAGGAACATGAGTGACAGTTTCTAGGAAATTGGTTGCTGGAAGGTAGTCACTTTACTGAGACTCTAACCCAGCATGGGTGCTAATGCAAGTGACACACTTCCCCAACAAGGCCACACCTCCTGATAATACCATTCCCTTCAGTCCACTTTCTTTCAAACCACCACAATCATCAAAAGACAAACTCTTTGAACTATAGGAATAGATGAGAGATAAGAATTCCAAGGCAATGACATAGACCAGATCTTTAACAGGATCATAGAAAAATATGTCCCCAAATCAACAAAAGACATACCCATACAGATAATTTTTAACAGGTACATAGAATCCCAAATAGGGAAGACTAGAAGAGAAAAAAATATGACAAATCATAGTTAAAACACTAAATTTACAGCAAGCAAAACTCTAGTAAGTTGGCAAACTCATGGAGATTAAAGAGCTCATTGCTGAAAAATGAAAATATCAAAGAAAAAGTCAATAAGGAAATAAAAGTATTTCTATAACTAAATAGAAATGCAAACAAAAACAAAAAAATCTGGGACATGTTAAAAGCAGTTTTAAGAAGGAAGTTTATGGCCCTAAGTGTGGGAGGCAAGCTCCCAACTTTTCAAGGGTTCTTATAAGGAGGAGAGAGGGATAAGAAAATATTAGATAGAAAGACAGTGAAGAAGAGAAAGACAGAAACACAGGATACCTTCTGGAGGACCTGGGCCAATACCGAATGGCCTTTTCCGTTTATTCAAAAAGGGCTTTTTGTAACATTGTCAAGGGACAGGGCAAAAGACCTCCCCCTTGCTAGATCAAAGCACACCTCACAGCCAAGTGTAGACCCTTCCACATGCCTGTGGTCAAATCATCCCCTTATGCAGCCCTGTTGGGTAAAGCAAGCTCAGATTCTCAGACTCTGAATAAGTTCTCACTAGGAAACCTCTGTGATATCAAAATATCAAAAGGAGCACAAACAACTAAATGAAGGAAACCAAGAATTTGAAAAACAGAAACCACAAACCCAGCAGACAGCAAGAGAGAAGAGAAAAAAACTAAAGCTGAAAATAAGGAAATAAGAAAATAAGGAAATCAAATCAAAGAATTATTGAATCTATGGTGGTTTGAATAGGAATGACCACAATAGACTCATTTGTTTTAGCGCTCAGACTATAGGGAGCAGTAATATTGAGAGGTATGGCCTTGTTGCAGTAGGTATGGCCTTATTGGAAGAAGTTTGTCACTGTGGAGCTGGATTTTGATGTTTCATACATGCTTAAGTCACACCTAATGGGGCAGTATCTCCCTGCTGTCTACAGATCAAGTTGTAGAACTCAGCTCCTTCTCCAGCACCATGTCTGCCTGCATGCTACCATGATTCTCACTATAACAATAATAGGCTAAACCTCTGAGCTATTAGCCAGCCCCAATTAAGTTAAATAAGAGTTGCCATGGTCATGGTGTCTCTTCACAGTAACAGAAACTCTAAAAAAGAATCTAAGAGCCATTTCTTTTAGAAGATAAACAATATTGACAGACTTTTGTCCCAGCTACCTAAAAGAAAGAAAGAGGTGACCCAAGTTAACAGAATTAAAAATGAGCAGGGAATCATTGCAAATAACAAATAAATACAGACTGTTACACAGGAATACTTTTTAAACTTGGACTCCATTAAGTTGATAAACATTTAAAAATTGAATAAACTACTTGGTTCATACAAACTAGTAAAGTAAAAACAAGAAGAGATCAAAAACTTAAACATACTCAAGACAATGGTGGAGATTGAGCCAGTAATATGATTTGTAGCAAAATTCTACCAGACTTTCAAAAAAGACCTAGAGTCAAACCTTCTAAAACTCCCCAAAATAATAAAAATAAATGGATCACTCCCAAAGTCATCCTGTGAATCCAATATAACACCAAAAAGAGAAAATACAGCAAAATCATAAAACTACACACTAATATCCCTGATAAATATTGATTAAAAAATTCTTAATAAGATACCAGCAAATCTTAAGAAAATCATGCAGCATGATGAAATTGGCTTGACCCAGAAATGTGCTTAATGGAACACACCCCAACATGAAACATCATCCTAAAGGGAGAAAACCTCACTCAAAGCAATCCCACCAAAATCAGGAGTGAGTCAGGGTTGCCTGTGTGGCCAAAACAAAAGGAAGAAGGTTGGAGTCATTGTCATCCCATACTTCAAGAGCTAGAATGATAGAAACAGTATGGTGTTGGCACAAAACAGACATAGAACGAATGGAATAAAATGGAAGGACCAAGCATAGGTACTCATGACTACGATCATCTGATGTTTGACAAGAAGGGAAAAATATGCTGAAGAAAAGACAGCATCTTCAATAAAAAGTGCTAGAGAAACTGGATGTCCACGTGCAGAAGAATGAAACTGGACCCATGTACAATACACTGCACAAAAATTAGATTCAAATGGATTAAAAATTTCATATTGAAATTGGAATAGCCAAAATTGCTAGGGAAAAACAAACACATAGTACCTTATAAGTTATTTGTAAGGAATGACTTTCTGAAAAAAAAAACAATAAAAAACAAAACAAAACAAAAACCCCTCAATTTATTCAGAAATAAAGTTAACAACTGAAAAGTGGGACTTAAACTAAAATGCTAAGAACTCAATAATTTCAGTGAAAAAGAAACCCACAGAATCAGAGAGAATCTTTGCTAAGTATCTATCTAATAGAGGATTAATGTCTAGAATATACAAAAACAGCTAAACCAACAAATGGCCCAATTTAAAATTGGACAACAGATCTGAGCAGAAAGTTTTCAGTAGAAGAAACACAAATTTATCTCATGAGGTAGTCAATTAAGGAGATGTAAATTAAATCACCTTTGTGATTTTAACCTAACCTAGTGAGAGTGGCTAGGATTATTGAAACATTGACAACAAATGCCAGGGAGAGACATTTTGGAGAAAGAGAAGCCCTTCTTCATGGTTGGTGGGAATACAAACTGGTGTAACTACTCCAGAACTAGTATGGAGAACAAAAACAAAAGAAAAGAGAACAACAACAACAAAAAAAAAAAACCTAAAATTAAGTGGCTCATATGACCCAGTTATTCCACTCCTTGGAATAATAAGTACAAGGGACTCAACCTCCTACTCTATGGATACTTGTTGAAGCAATGCCCACTGATGCTCCATTTCCAATAGCCAGGAAATATAAACAACCTAAATGTCCTTCAACCGATGAATGGATAATTAAGCAACAGAATTTATTATTCAGCTAGAAAGAAATATGGAATTTTCTGGTAAACTGATGGATCTAAAATAGATAATATTGATGAGGTAACACAGGCTCACAAAGTCAAATGGTATGTGTTCTCCGTCATCTGCAGTTCCTGCCTCCAAATTTTCAGACTACAGAGCGGGATAATCACAGGAAAGAGGAAAGTATAAGAAACCCTGGGAGGGTGGGTATGGGGGAAGTTGAAGAAGGGAGTAGCAGGATACAGGTGATATCAAATGGGAAATGGAAACACCGGGAGGAGTCTAGACATGGAGAGAGGGGAGATCAATGCAGAAGGTAAATGGGAGAGGGGAAAATAACACCAAGGTTTTTGATAAGATTTTCAGGAGTCATACTACTTTATATTTACCTATAATCACACACAATGCATCTAAGTGTAGGTTAGAGGAAGCATAGGCCACTTGGGCTGACAACGTTCCCCACAAGAACCACAGACTAGCAAAAATCCCAAAAAAGACATGAGAAATCTCCTTTTGAATAGTTGGTCAAGGTAATCCAAATGAGTCCCAAAACAATTTAGAATATTGACATAGTACTTGGTTTCCACTAAGAGATTGGTGGTAAGTTCCTTTCCTGGGGATACCAGGATTCAGAGGCACAATATGTGGCAATCACATGTTGGTTTTAGCCAACAGCTGTCTAATTGGCTTAGACACAACTGGACAGAAATCATGTCTGATACTAGAAATTTTGCCAATATTCCAAAGTTAATGGACCTTAGCAAAGAATATATTACTAAGACTTTGAGACATCAGAATTCCTAACTACAATCTAAATCTCAACTTTATACCCAAAGATAAGTGTTACTACCACCACTCATCAAAGGAGCTTATCATAACAGCAAATCTGGGCTATCCAGAAAACCACAAGATGACACAATGAAGGTATTGATGGATTTAATCGATGGTGAGGATCCCACGCTCAATATATGACATCTTCTCCATCTCTGGCTTAAGGAATGTTGTGGAAGATGGCCAGAAAGACTGTAAAAGACAGAGTACCAGAAAGCTTGCTATGAAACAGCCTAACCTTAAAATGGTTGCATAAATGGAACCAAACAATGGCAATGTCAATAGCCATGCTAACAAGGAAGGGCAATTTTTCAGTGTGTCCTACTCCTAGACAAAGAACTACTAGGAACTAACAAGTGCTGAGAGAGGGACAATTGTCATCTTCTTGGGGTGAGTCCCCTTACTCACTATCCAATACAAAGTGAACATGTAACATCCCTGAAGCCATATACACACAAACTCCAAACATTGACTCAGAAAGTTATATTTATATATTTTACACACACACACACACACACACACACACATATAAAATCAAAGTAAAATAGTATATTATTTGTGAGTGGAGAGGGGACATGGGAGGAATTCGAATGAGGAGACCTGGGATGGACAGCCTAGAGAGAGAGAGAAAAGAACTAAGAAAGTGATATAATTTTATTTCAATATATAAGATATTAAAACATTTTTAAAAAAATCTGTGAAAGATTCAAAGCTGTCATCATACCACAGCAAAAGACAAAATAATTTGCTTCTAAACTTAAGGATGATAAAAATGTCTGTATCCACATTTTTCCACCATTGTACAGAAGATGCTGGGCAAGATAATTGGACAACAAACCAAAAAATATCTATGTTGGCAAGAGAGAACTAAAACCATATTTACTTAAAGATTGCTAATTGAATCAGCTTTCCATTGCTGTGATGCAATGCCTAAAACAATAAGAAGAAAGACAGATTTCTTTGAGCCCATACCTTAAGAAGTTTCAGCCCACGCTCACTTGGCTTCTTGCTTTTGGTCTTATGTGTAGGTGGAACAACAGATCCTGTTGCTTAAAGGTTTCTCATCTTATGCAAACCAATTAGCAAAGAGAGATATAGGGGCCATGATCTCAACATCCACTACAAAAATATGCCAAAAATTATATCTCAACTCTTTCCACTATTCCCTACCTCTGAGAGTCACCAACTTCCCCCAGTATGTTCCAAACCATAACAATGGTATAATACTAAGTTTTAAAACTACAAAGGCATTTCCTAGCATCTTAATACAACTAAAAATTTCAGCAGTGTTGGGGATGTAAGACCAATGTACAAATAAATTACTTATATTTACAAATATCTATGGCTTTAAAAGAATGTCAATATGATATTTATGACAGAGTTCAATTTACAATAGCAGGAAAACTAAAGTGGTTACAAATCATACTACAAAGAAGTGCTAAATATGTATTCTTTAAGGCACAAATATTGTTAAATGTATTAATCTAAATAATTGGGAATGTGTACATAGACGTCAATGAGAACACAACAGTTTTAAGATAGCAATATCTCTTAAACTCATTTACATGTCTATAGAGTCTATCACCAGGACTTTTTTGTTATTGTTAATAGCAATTGAAAATATGACTCTGAAAAATATATGTGGGATTGCTATAGAACCAAAATACTCCAAAAATGATATGGACAAAAGTGTCAAACTAAGACATCACAATTCTGATTTCAAAAGCTAAAACAGAACAATTACAAAGGCAATATGAAAGCAGAATGTGAATTGTTGTTCAAATCTTAGATGGTCTTTTAATAAAAACCCCAGTGCCAGACATCGGGTGAAAACTGAAAGATCAGAGAAACAGAGCAGCCAGCCACTAGTTCTTACCTCTACAAAATCCTCAGCCTAAAGAGAATAAGCTCCTATTACCTCACCCCTTATATACTTTTCTCTGCCCTGTCATATTACTTCCTGGGATTAAAGGCGTATGTGCTTCCCAAGCAAAAGCATGAGATCTCAAATGCTGCGATTAAAGGTGTGTGACACCACGCCTGACTTCTCTGTCTAATCTAGTAACTGGCTCTGTCCTCTGATCATCAGGCAAGTTTATTAGGGTACACAATATATCACCTCAGTGGATTTTCATGTAAATCAATGAAAATTATTTTCAGACATCGCCAGATGATTTTGGACATTTGTTCAGAGTGAAGGCAAATGTCTTTTCAACAGCAGTGACCAATCAATTGCTTTGCTACACCCAAAATGATACAGTTGGATCCTTAACTCAGACATATGTAAAAATCAACAAAAACAATAGCCTAAACGCAAGATCCAATGCTTCCAGTGAGAAAAGTACTATATTTAAAAAAAAATAGGGATAAATATCCATGATATTGGATTGGATGGGAGAGAAGATTCTTGGGTATGAGAACAGATGAATGGATAAGTCAAGAGAAAGGAGGTAAGTTTCACTTCATGACAAAAACATTCAAAACAAAATAAAACCTTTTGCTCAACAGGACATGGGGAAAGTAAGTGACAAGTTACAGATGAGAAATATTTCTCTCTCTCTCTCTCTCTCTCTCTCTCTCTCTCTCTCTCTCTCTCTGTCTCTTTTGATTTTATTTGAGAGAAGGTTTCTCTGTGTAACAGTCTTGGCTGTCCTGGAACTCATTTTTTTGTAGAACAGGCTGGCCTCAAAAATCACAGAAATTCACCTGCCTCTGCCTCCCAAGTGGAGTGGTGGGATTAAAGGCGTGTGCCCACTCCACCCCCCCCCCCCCCCCCCCCCCCCCCCCCCCCGTCAAGGGAAAAATATTTCTAATTCTTGTATCTGATCAGGGAGTTGTATCCAGAAAAATGCAATCATTAAAAAAAAATCAAATTTTTTAAATGTCTAAAGGATTTAAATAGACATCTCTCTAAACAAAATGTACAGAAAACTAAGCACATGAAAGACAATTTCATTAATCATCAGGGATATGCAAAACGGACATACCACTTCCCATCCACTAATAATAGTTTTGAAAATGATATAATAATAACTGGCAGGTAGGAATAAAAATCGCATCAAATGTCTTGGAAAACAGCCTAACAATAGCTAAAGTAATTCTTCAAATAATATAGTAATTCCCAAATGGATTTTATACTTCTTTATGTTAACTTACTTTTATACTCTAAGGAAATGCTCAGGCAGGCCATAGTTATAAAAATATTCTATCTTTTCTTCTCAAAATCTCCATGTTTTGTTATCCACATTAAATGGAAAATATGTATAATTTATGTAATTTTTCTTTATCAGAATTATATCATATAGCCTAGAATTAGTGAAGGGAAAGTCAATATGTATTAATATCTTTATTTCCTTCCTTTATAGCCTTAATCATAATTAAGATAACATAAGTCTCTCTCTCTGTTATGTTCTTTCTCTAGTTTGGACTATAAGAAATGATAATTTTGAAAGCAGAAGAGTTCTACATTTATGTATTTGGACCAGTATTATAGTTACTGTTCAGGTCATCTATGTCAATACTGAGTTCCTTTAAACTGTATATTTCATCAACTGATGAACCCATATAAAATTCTCCATCTCTGAAGGCTGACATTGTCTGTTTTCAACATATTCTCTATAATTTCTGACTTGTCAACTGTGTTTGAATTATTTCTCAAATGAGTAAAATAAGTTATGAATAAATCATCTGCATCTGGAATTTTCTTAACAGGAAACATTTAATTTCATGTATAATTAGAGATAACTGTGTTTTCTGTTCATGGTCATGTAAATTTTATAAATTGTATATTTTAGAATGATTGCTCATTCTCAGTTGTCAAACTGTATGAATTTTATTAATGTGTTTTCCAGATCATTATATTTATCTTTAAGTTGCCTGTGTACATACTTTCTCATACCTAATATTGTTGATTTCTTATCACTGAACATATTCTTTCCTAAAGAAAATATATAAGGCTCAAAATTTCATCTGTGGAATTTTAACTGAATCTTACAATTTTAAATATACACTTATAATTAGCTTTAGGATATTTTGAATTTCCATGTTTTTAATTGAACACTGAATTGTTTAGATGGTATTACATGAGTTTTCATCTTATGGATTTTCTAACTTATTTTAATGTCTTCAGGGGATAAATTCCAAATTATTTTAAGTTGTGGAAATTGGTGGAGGCATTTTTAATAAATCAACATAAGATTGATCTAGATGACATCCCAGGGACAGCTGCACAGAATATATTTTCTGTCATAGTGTAAAATTCCATTTATTTCATGTAGAATGCGTTCATGCTTTTCCTTTGGAATTCTTACTGATGTTTGTTTTTGCTTCTTTCATCAACTAAGATGTTCCTTAAAGTCTCAAACACTGAGTGTGCATATATCCAAAATTTAGTTTTATAACAATTTCCTTATATATTTTGTGCTTCTTCTAATAAATGCATGTTTTGAATCAAGATGTCTTATTGGTGGGTTGATAACTTCATCTTCCCAAAGTGTCCCTCTTTTGTTTTCCTGCATGGCATTTGAGTTTCCTTGACAATGATGTAATGACAATTAATAGTAGACACAAAAGACGGAGAACTCATGGAGGACCGGTGTATAAAGACATGAGCCAGGATGGTGATATATTGGAGACTATATGGCCTAAAGAGAAAACTCCAAATGTGGAGAAGTCAGAGACACACAATCTCAAGCCTGATAAATGTGTCAAGCCACCATCCTGTGGTACCCACCAGTTGGCCAAAAGTTGTGCCTGTGAAACTAACAAATGTTTTGTTTTGTTTTGTTTTTTGGTTTTTCGAGACAGGGTTTCTCTGTGTAGCTTTGCGCCTTTCCTGGAACTCGCTTGGTAGCCCAGGCTGGCCTCGAACTCACAGAGATCCGCCTGCCTCTGCCTCCTGAGTGCTGGGATTAAAGGCGTGTGCCACCAACGCCCGGCAACAAATGTTTTAATCATGTCCTTGAATGAAGAAGCTGAGATGTGCATGAACCCAACTGATAAATCACTTGATAGGAAAATGGGACAAAACTAGGACAGGGGAATAGGAAGAAATGTCCCATGAACAGAAAGACATCACTGCATTCCTGTGAGTCACACATCACCCCAATTCACACGTTATCTGTATAACACACATAATTCTGAGAAAATTTCATACAGTAAAACTAGTAACATATAAGTAATATTTTCTTTGTGCCTCTTATCTCATCTCTTCAAACTTCTCTTTCTATGGTCATCCTCTCTATGCTCAGAAATTCAGTAGTATTTCTGATTTCCAGGATTCCACAAATATGGAACCACATGTCATTATTTTCATGGCTAAACCACAGACATTTGCAAGTATGTCGTCTCCCTAAGAAAAATACTCCATAACCTCTGCAGTCATGTCTATAACCCATGAAAGTTGTAAATCCTTCAAAAATATGTTTTCTTTTTATATGAGATACTGCTTTTTCTCCTTTCTCCTCCCTCAACAGGAATTCAAGTACTTTCATAATTCTGCCATTTCCAGGGTTGAAGCAAGTAAAGAATCTTGCTATACATTTCAAAATTTATTTTTAAGGTCAATTTTTAAAGTATACAGCTTTCAATTTAAAGAATATCCTGAAGATAAGGGACTTAGTGAAATCTTACTATGTATTGAAAGAGTAGAAGGCAATTTCAAGCAAAGCCAAATATCCCACATTAAATCTCATTAGCCCCATATCAACTCTTCTCTGAAAACTCAAGTGTCATGCTGTTAGCAATAAACTGAGATTCTATTGCCTTCCCAGAACTCCAAATTGCAATATGGAAATCCAAGTCTAAATAATTAAATGCACATATATTTAACCTGAATTACCCTGCAGACATGCTGTTCTCACCTCCAGCCTCCCTTCAAACCTTGTCAGTTGTTGGTAAAATACTAACCTGGCACAAGAGAAGAAAAGGAAGGAACAAAGGTAGTTAGAACATTATAGCCCCTGCAGCGTTTAATCCAGAAAGCAGAGAGCACAAATTGGTGAATTGGAGCAACGACGTGATTACACTAAACTACAGAAAAAGGCCCCTTAGGGTACTGGCGGGAAGCAAATTGTGTTCTATTTTGAGATGATGGTTCATTTACATTGTTGTAATTATTTAAATAATTAATTTCATAATGAAAGATGCTTATAAAAGCCAAAGCCCTAGTTAGTGGCAAATCCAATATTCTTCAACGTTAAATCACAGCTTTTTTTTAATGCCCCATAGTATATCCTTATCTCTGTTTGAAGAAAAAAAAATAGTCTGTTTTAGGAAGTAGCATGTAAACCATCTATGTCTAGTTGCCTCTTCCTTACTGCAAAATTGTTTTAGTTTTGTAGTATTTCATCTGTTATTCTGTAGAGTTTCCTTCCAATCCACATCCAATAAAACAAAGTCTTTCTCCTAGGTCAGATAACATAAAGTGTTCATTCACTCCAACTTTAGCTACCCAGGAAATGTCAGGAGGACACAAGATCAAGAACAAGAAGACAGAAGGAGAAGGACATTGCCAGAGTAGTGAGCAGAGTTAGTAAAGTAGCTGTCGATCTACTACAAACAGGTGAAAACCAGTCTGAGCTAGAACACATTAAGTATAGTCCATAGGTAAAATGTCTCAAGGTCAGGCTAGGCAGATAACTTCAGAGTCTCTGGTGGCTGCTGTGGGGATAGGTAACAGGCTTCAAGACTTGCCTAGAGATTCAAAACAAAACAAACAAAACCCAAGACGATGGTTGAGAATGTCTGAGTTCCAACTCTTAAGTAGTCATTTTATCTCTCTCTCAGTCTCTCTCTCTGTCTTTCTCTGTGTTGTTCCCCCCTCCCACTACCCTTCTCTCTGTGCAAGTGTGTGTGTGTGTGTGTGTGTGTGTGTGTGTGTGTGTGTGTGCTTGTGAAATCCAGAAAACAATCTCTGGTTCCTTTCATCCGTACTAGGCATGGACCATTATTTTTTGAAAGAGTCTCTACCTGGCCTAGAACTCACTAAATAAGGTAGCCTGGCCAGGGAGGCTGTGTCATTTTTCTTGTCTCCACCTCTTCAGCACTAGGATTACAAACATGATCCACCTCACCTGATTTTTATTTTTGTTATTTGGTTTTCTAGGTATCAAACTCATATTCACGCATTTGTAATGCAAGCACGTTACCAAATGAGCTATTTCTCCAGCCCTGTCTCCTTTATTCTTTACATCTATAACATTTTTAATGTCATTTCACCTCCACTTTGTTGTAGAAGATGGTTAAAATATGCTTACATCATAAGTAAGATTTTTTCATGGAAATATCTCAACACACTCTTTGTACTATTGTAATCATAAAATATATTCTACCTAATCCTAATCTTTACCCATGTTTAATCACCTAGGCTGCTCTGATATACAGTTTACATGTTAAAATCCTTTTACTAATACCTTGCCTTTTCATTGCTATGCTATATGCCTGCTTAAGCCCGTAGGGATAAGTATTTCATGATCAATTCTGATTACATTCATCTCTGTATTCATTCTGATCTTCCCTCTTGGTTTCAGAATATGTGCCACACAGTTAAGTATGGTATGAACGCCACACCAACACTCAGCCCTATCATACCTCAACGTACATGAGTCATCATCTCTGTTTCCATTCATGATGTTTTCTCAATTTCAGTGAATGTGAAATCTAGTGATTCAGCTATCAGGAACCAATGCCATGGAATCATGTTAGAATACCCAGTCTCTTTCAAAATCTATGTCTAAGCACATTTTAAGTTATACAGCTCTGTGTTGTAGCTGGCTTTAAAAATAATGTTTCTTTCAGTTGCCATTTTTCTTCTCTCTCTCATGTGATTCCTAAATTTTAGTAGGACTGCATTGCAGAATATCTTCTCTCATAAGACTAAACAAAACAAAATTCATATTCCCTATTTATTATGTTCTTTATAAGTTTCAATTCTACCTGTAGACATAGTCAGAGAAGGGAGAGAAAAAGAAGAGGAGAGGGAAGATGAGGATTCTGTTTAGCATTGTAGAATTTGATTGTTAGGACTTAAATGTGTGCTTGCATCCACATTCTGCTCTGAAGTCTCCAGTAAATTCCTGTGTCTGTCTAATTACACCCTAATCACGTAACGCAATTCCACCTACTGTTAGATGTACTTTTGTTTGTCTAAAGGTAAGTAGTAGAATTAAAAATCTGGAGTTCTAATTTGTTTATTTTCAAATGTATTTAAAATAACATCTGACACTTGACAGCATACAGTAAATGCTGAATGAGATGACTAACGTCTATGTGCTAATTGCCTTGCAATTATCTCTCATTAGATCCTCTCCACAAGTCGTTTTAGTTGAGGTACTGTAATCTCCACTTAAACATGAAAGATACTGTGAGTTAGAGAAGTTAACATCTTTCTCAATGTCACGTGTCCAATTAATAGAATAATTATTATCCAAGGCCAGATACACCAGTCTCAAAATTCTCTCCTTCTACTTCCACTTTGCTGTCTATTATGGGAAAAACAACTCATGTAATTAACAAAGCATCTATTCTTATTTTTAATTAAATCCTTCAACTGTCGTGTAAGATTAAAAAGTATAGTTGAATTTAATTATCAGCTGAGTGAGCACATGAGGAGGAGGCCTCTTGCCACCAGAGCAGGGATCATCAAAGCATCCTTCATGAATGACTTTCATCAGAACCTGTAAGGCCCCACACATCGTAACTCACATCTCTATATTAGGGATTACTGGAATAGTTCCCAAAAGGCTTTTCATAGATATTGGGGGTCCATTGCCTGGAAATTAAAAATAAATAAACCACGAGTACCTAGTGGTTGTCTAGCTGTTTAGTATGATGATGATGATAAATAGCAGATAATATACTCATTACAGGTTCATTTATCAGTCTTGTGATTGGAAAGAAGATCAAGGCAATTATTCCAAAAGTCTGCCTCCAAAGCACCTAAAGTAGGAAGATGAAAGAGATAGCAAATTAATTTCATTATGTTTAGTTGCACAGAAGGTATGGCATAATTTCCAGGCAAATGGGAAAATGTTCCCTTTCAAACTGTGAAGTAATATGTTGCTTTGTGATGAGCTATGAGCAACAAAATTCAAGTGGCGTTGATGTGGGACACTTGTGCATGAAATTGTGTCGCTGTTTTAACTCAGCTCTCTGTGACCCTCATTCCTGACCAGGGAGCCAGTAGCATGTGCCCATGGGGATTTATGAGATGAGGCATAGCTTGGATAATGAGAAGCACAGACTGAACATCAAAGATGAGGTAATCATCTCAGATTTGTTTTATTTTTTTAATTCAATAATTTTGATTTCCATAACACAAACACTATCATAGTCTCAAGTGATATAGAAAGCACTTACATTAGATTTATTTAAACAGTTCTCTAAAAATTGTAAACAAATAACTGAAAATATTTCTCCCAATAATTGTTTAACTAAGAATATACAATTGGTCAGTTAATTCTCTCTGAAGTGTAGCTTCCCTTACCCTATAACAAAAGACCTTCTGTCTTTGTTTCATGTGAAAGAATTCCCCAAGAGGCAAAGTGAAAACAATTAAGTGAAACAATCTTCAATGCTAGAATTGTCATCAAATGATTAGATTAACTTCTGGATGTATGCCATCATGTGAAGTGTCTTGGGGTTTCCAATGCTTAAAATTAATCTCTTTGAACTGCTTTTGACTCACAGTAAACTTAATTACAATCACATCTCCCAAGACTAAACCTACTAATGTTATTCCAGGCAGAGCTGAGAGAGGTTTTTATTAAAAGATTTCAAAGCTGTTTATTGATATGCATATGGATGATCTTTATAAAAAGCCATTATAGTAGTGAAGAAATGCAAAACAATATGCAAAACATAATGCAAATCTTGAGAATGTATTGAACTGATTTTTTCCCTATGTTTATGTGCCCATACTCCGGTGTTATGTTTAAAATTTTATTCACATATGGTATGTAAGGAAAAGGCTTTGAAGACTTTCATTTAAAATCTGTGGTGCCTAGCAATGAATGAGGAGCTGTCCTGACGTTGGGGACTGAATTGCTTTACTCTGGAAAGAAATCATATAAGTGTTGACTATGAAATTCAACATAAAGACCTATCTTTGAATGCTGTGGATATCGCTATATGTCAATAAACACTGATTGGCCAATAGCCAGACAGGAAGTATAGGCGGGACTAACAGAGAGGAGAATTGAGGAGGAAGGAAGGATAGGGAGACTGGCTGGAGCCGCAGCGAGGAGAAGGAAGATGTAAAGTACCGGTAAGCCACGAGCCACGTGGCAAAGTAGAGATTAATAGAAATGAGCTAAATATAAGAGTAAGAGCTAGACAATGATAGGCCTGAGCTAATGGCCAAGCAGTTTAAATAATGTAAGCGTCTGTGTGTTTATTTTATGAATGGGTTCGGTCAGAGAACCAGGGACTGGCGGGACTTGGGAGCTGGAGACTGGCGGGACTTGGGAGCTGGAGAGAAGCTCTCCAGCAACATTTGAATATGTGTTAAAAAGATTGATATTGAGTTTTTGTGCACATGAGCACAAGTCAGCAATAGAGAACTTTTCCACTATTTCCCTCTCAGGAAGCAATTGATGGAAGTATATTCTTGAAAAAAAATAACAAGAAAGACTAAACATTGAAAAAGTGTAAAGACAAGAATATCTATTCACCAAAGTCTTACCTTTCCATATTTCATGTTTGTTTAATTTCATGAATGATTTTTATATTCATTTCATAATTATTTAGTAGATGTTAGATAGTGTTTAGATCTGAGAGGGGATGTAAAACAAGATAGAACTCCTGCCTTCAAAATGTCTTAAGAGCTGTGTGCAAGATGGATGGTAATCAATTACATTGTGTAATTCAAATGTAAGCTTGTTAAGTGATCCTCAAAGGGAAGAAACACACTATTCTGAAAGAATATAATACAAATTGACTACATTGGCAATATTATAAAAATTATTCTTAATGATGTCTCCTATAAACTGATGAGAAATCAATCAAACAAAAGCTGACATTCATCCATATACGAACCCTAGGAATTAGATATACATACAAGGCATTACTTTGACAATGTTATATTTTTTAGGATTTCTATGAAGGACTAGAGTGCAGCAGACACTGCTGTTGAAGTGAGAGTTCCAGTAGAGATTACAGCGGGAAGGCAGAGTGCAGAATGACCTATTACCATGTTTTCATTTCTTCTTTGGTATTTGATATTTTTCCAACTCCATTCAAATTCCTTGTTTATTTTCTACAATCGCACTTTTATTTCTGGTTATATCCTATTTGTGTTGCCTATAGTGTTTATTATGAACAAATAATAGAAAGAAATAGAAAGGAAAGAACAAAATGGGGAACCTATCATCATCTAAGAAAATGAAATTGAATCCCATGTTCTAAAACGGACAGTCGCTAGCTGTGCTGGCTAGTTTTATGTCAATTTGATACAAGCTGGAGTTACCTGAGAGGGGGGAACCACAGCTGAGAACTTGCTTGCATAAAGTTGGGCTATAGTCAAGCTTGGAAGGCATTTTCTTAATTAGTGATTGGT
Source organism: Peromyscus nudipes (assembly GCA_902168325.1). Lineage (NCBI taxonomy): Eukaryota > Metazoa > Chordata > Mammalia > Rodentia > Cricetidae > Peromyscus > Peromyscus nudipes. Next base: position 50,139 of record CABHPH010143521.1, read on the forward strand.
GTGTGAGGACTCAACCCATTACCGTTGCTGTCACCCCTGGGCTAGTGGTTCTTGATGTTATCAGAAAGCAAGACGAGCAGAGCCAGGTGGATCTCTGTGAGTTCGAGGCCAGCCTGGTCTAGAAAGCGAGTTCCAGGAAAGGCGCAAAGCTACACAGAGAAACCCTGTCTCGAAAAACCAAAAGAAAAAAAAAAAAGAA
>CABHPH010143522.1:12167-27244 GCA_902168325.1 Peromyscus nudipes
GGGGGGAGGATATATAAGGGAGCAGTCCTATTTTGGGGAGTTCATAAGAAACCCTGTGTTCAGGAGATGGCTCCATCATGTAAGTGCCTGCCTTTCAAACACAAGGACCTGAACTTAATTCCCCGAACCCACATGAAAAAGCCAGACCTGGCATGCATGCACTCTTTTAAGCCCTGCACTGAGGAGGTAGAGACAAATGGATCCCTGGGGCTTACTGGCCATCCAGCCCAGCCTACCCTACTTTGTAAGTTTCAGATCAACAAGAGACCCTGCCTTTAAAAGAAAAAATGGTAATGGACAGCACCTGAGGAAAAACACCCAGGTTGTCCCCTAGCCTCCACATGCACATATACACATGTGTCTGTGGAGAGAGAGAGAGAGAGAGGAGAAAAACCAATGAGCTACACCGCCAACCCTGTGTTCTATTTTCAGATATGACAGGACATAATTTTCAAGTAGAGAACAAAGGAAATTCCCAGAAAGCTCTGTTTGCTACAGAACTCCATACTCCACTTTAAAATCTTATTGCAAAGGGTCAGAGGGCAGAGTGTGGGCATCCGGGTTGGGGTGAACCAGCTCCCTTGGGGCTCCATCAAAACTCCATTCCTACAGCCATAAAAGCCTGCTTGATGGTTGGGTCATTCTAGCCCATTTGGGGTGGCAACCTTTCAGGGCAAAGGGAAATAAATATGCTATCATAAGACACCCCAAGGCAGGAATAATGAGAGCCTGCCCATTCTAAAACATTTTTTTTTTGTTTTTATACCGCATGATCACCTTTGGACCTCAAAGAAAAGAGATGGTTTACGAGTCCCAGCAGGCAGTTGTTAAATAAAAGCTACAGAGAGGGCTGGGGTACAGCGCCACTGCTTGCTTAGCATGCATGGAGTCCCAGGATTGAATCTCGAACAATGCATACCTCAGGCATGGTGATACATGCCTATATATTCCTAGCACTCATGAGGTAGAGGCAGAGAGATTGAGAGTTCAAGGTTATCTTTGGCTATGTATCCCTGTGTAAGTCAGTCTGGGATACTTGAGACCCTTTCTGTCTTAGTATCTTTTTCTGTTGCTGTGGGGGGAAAAAAATCCCCTGACAAAAGTAGCCTAATGGAGAAGGGGTTGATTTGGCACTCAGTTCCAGGTTACAGTCCATCGTGGCAGGGAAATCACGGTAGCAGGAGCTTGAAGCACCTGGTCACATCACATGCAGTCAGGAAGCAGGAGAAGAATGCATGCATGCCAATGCTCAGCTTTCTCTCCACATAAAGTCCAGGGTCCCTGATCACGTCCACAATTAAAATGGGTCTTTTCATGTCAGTGAATATAATCAATATTGCACCTCCCCCCCATCCACCCCCCACCCCCCACCGCCAGAGGCAGATCTTCTAGGTGATTCTAGGTCCTGTCAAATTGATAACACTAACATCACAAAGTTTAGAAAGAAGAAAACAGAGCTGTAGAAAGACCCTCATGTTCCTCAGCCCCGTTTCCGGAGGTCATCACCCCCAGAGGGGTCTTCCAGGTAGTAGCACAGGATCCAGAAGCCAAGGCGAATCAAAGCAGCTAGAGAACACCCTCGGCACTCAGCCTGCAGCCCTGGCTTGCCTGGCCCTCTCGCCACTTTTAGCATCTCATTTTCTGGCTCTTTCAGTTGTTAAGAATAAATTTAGATTTCTTTTCTTCTGCTTCTCCTCCCGGCGATCTCAAACGTGTCAGAAGAAGGGAAATTTGTACCATTATTGTCAGAAACGAGACGGAAATAACATGCCACCATCAAACACTAATGTTCTTTTCACCAGAAGGCCACACACAGGGAAGTCACAGACTGCTAAGTACTACCCAGAGCTATGAATCCAAACGGCCCCATTATCTGAACCTGAGGAGAGCTAGGCAGGCCGTGCCCTGTTTTATAAGGCTGTCGCGCTTCTGGTGACAAAGAAACGATCTCTCTCCTTTCTCATGCGGCATCAGGGAGAGCAAGACAGCCAGAGAGAAAGAAGAGGACTCACATGTGCAAGCATGTGCGGTTATATTTGAGTCGTGTAGAAAGCACTGCTGGGAAAACCGTTGCAACAAAGAAAATGGACATCGAAGGTCCCTGAAACTTGGTATCGCCGGACTGGGAGAGGCCACAGATGGACGAGGTAGAGACATCTCTGTGAAGCTACCAGGGCACTCGCTGGCTTACAGAGCGGTCCTGCCACATACAAACAGGAAATGGCTATGTATTGCTTTCTACTCCCTCTTCTTTGATGTCCCCTGGCCCTGGGATCGGTGGCACAGATGTTCCCTTTTAGGACAGCACTGTCAGTCCCTGGTTCTCAGCACTCTGACAAGTTATGAGTCTCTGCTTTGACCTTTGCCCACTACTAAAAAGCCACAGCCCTTCTGGAGAACAGAAATCGCAGCCACACCCAGCCTGTTTGGGCACAGCTGCCCTGGAATGGGCACCCTCCCACAGAAGGCCCTGGGCCAGTTGCTCCAGGGACACCACAGCTCAGGGAGGGGCCCCTGAGCAGATCAAGGACTGCCCAGAAGGCACAGCAAAAATGACCCACTCCCTCCCTCTTCATTCTCTGGTAACTCAGCTCCGATTCCCAGACCAGACTCCCCACTCTGAGGAAGGAATTCGACCAGGCAGCAATACTTTCCTTCTGCTGATGATACCACATACTCAGAGGAGCCTGCAATAAAGCCCCAGTGTTCTCCCTGGGGACACAGCCTCAAATTGTGCTCTATTCAAAGCCGGCTCTGTTCCTGGAAGCACCCCTGGCTTCCTCCAACGCCCTCCCCACAACTCTACCCTCCACTCCCCAACTCCCGTCCCCTCCTCCTCTCCCCTTCTTCCATTCCTGCCAAGGGAAGAAGCTCCAGGTGCCTGGACCTTCTGTAAGCGCCACAAACCTTGTTCTGATGCTTTCACAGTGGCTAAAATGTTCGCAGTTCCTACTGCTTGTATCCTCTGGAGAGAAGAAAAAACAGGGTGGGGGTGAGTAGAAAAATTAGGGTTTGTTTTTTGTTTGTTTGTTTGGTTGGTTTTTTTGGGTTTTTTTTTTTTGTTCTCACTTAAAAGAAAAAAGAAAAAAAGAAAAGAAAAAAGAAAGCCAAGCCCCCTTGATTCAGCTCAGTGTTAACATAGGTAAAGTATCACTGGGGTCCGAGGAATGCGGTCAGCCTCTGTAAGGACCACGCAGCCTGTCTGTGTTTGAGCTACTTCTTTGATTCAAGGCTTCTTCACCTCTGTTGATAGTCCCCTTTCTTTGAACAACCAAAAGATTCTCTAATGTGGTCCTGCCTCAGAGGGAAAGTGGTCTTGGGGACACATTTCAGCTTGCATAGTTCTGGGATTCAGAAAAATCATTGGCCAGTAGATTTGCAACCCAAACTCCAGCGGGTACTGCCCAGCTGTGGTAGATAGAGGGAAGCTGATCGCCCCCAAAGCAGTAATCAGTCTTGCCTGATCCCAGGTTCCAGCAACCTGGTTTCCAGCAATCAGGTTTGCTGGGGCTCAGAGGTTACTCAAAAGTGTGCGAACCTTACACCTCTGCTTGGCTAAGCCAAAGGAAGCCTTTCTAGCCTCCATGCATTCCCTATGGGCAGACCGTCACCCAACCAATCAGTACTGAGCTGAGTGAATAGTCAACACAGCAATGTTCAGTACACTGACCCTGCTCTAAAACAAGATATATCCATCCACAAACCTGGTGCTGAGGGCTAACAGAAAGGCCTAAAGACTGAACTTGTGGCAACCAGATTCTCCTTAGTCTCAGCTCCTTATCTCCCCCATCCCTGGGTCTTGTCCGAGTTTGCTTTCTGTTGCTGTGATAAACACCAGGACCAAAAGCAACTTAGGGAGGAACCATGGAGGAGCATTACTTACTGGCCTGTTCTCCATGGCTTGCTCAGCTTTTCTATACAATCCAGGACCACCTGCTCAGGGGTCGCATCACCCACAGTGAGCTGGGCCCTCCCACATCAATCATTAATCACAGGCCAATCTGGTGGAAGCATTTTTACAGTTGAGGTTCCCTCTTCCTAGATGACCTCAGCTTATATCAAGTTGACAAAAATAAGTTAATAATAATAATTTTTAAAAAACGTAACCAGTCACTCAACTTGACCTTGGCAAAGGTCAATGGGTTTTAGTATTAGTTATTATTACTTAGCTCATAAAATGATGGGTCTTATGATAACACTTTCACAGATGTTGAACATCATACCCAGTCACAATGGGTGTTTATACCCCTCACTCTTGTTACTTTTTCTTGGCTTTCTTCTGATTCCTCTTCCTTTTCATCTCACACTCTTTCAAGTGTCACGCGTGATGGAGCCTCCTTCCATCTCCCCATCCTGATGTGTTTATCAAAGCAGATCTGACACAATAGCTCTTTCACAAGCTGCTAAAGGATGTAGAAATTAAAACAAGTCCATGAAAATGAAGGAAGAGGACACACAAGAATGGGAGCGGACAGGGTATTCAAATCGTCCCTTATTTCACCCAAGCTTTCAAGTTCTCAGTGTTGCCTAGAAAACATGTCAGTCCACCGCAAATGTTCAGAGAGTGAATCCATCTAACCCACTTGCTGGGCTTCTCTCTGCCAGTGGGTTCCATCCTCCATTCTCACCTCGGTGGCTCATCCCCCAGTTCCCAGGTCCCCTGAGTCCAAGTAGAGTTATTTTAAAAAGCCATGACTGAGGAGTCAAGGAGACTCAGAATCTGAGCTACAAGTCTCAGTTTCTCACTTTTAAACACAGCAATGCTTTCTAATGGAGGCCTGCTATGAAGATGGGACAAACTTGTACAATGGTAGCCCAAACAGTTTGGTGAGGAGTTCTTTCCTGTTCTCACAGGATATTCAGTTTTCCACAATGCCTGCACAATCCTTTGTCTTTCATGCTTTCCCGAAGTATAGTGGCCACATTAGGGCCAGCAAGATGGCCCAGTGGGTTAAGGCACTTACTGCCAAGCCTGATGCCCTAAGTTTAGTCACGAAAACCCACATGTGGAGAGACTAACTCCAACAAGTTGTCCTCTGACCTACACACACACACACACAATGACATTATTACCTGCTGGTTTTTCGACAAGCAAGCCAGGACCCTCCTTGTATGCCTACTGCATTACCACATAACGAACGTGGATATGATTCTGTTCCTTGTCCTTCCAAATTTATACTGTCGGGTAACCAAGAATCACCTCTATCACTGTCAGTAGTTGATACTGAGTCTCTGTCTGGAAACACAATGTGTTATCCAGAAAGATTTCATGACACAATAAGACCTCTCTCAGTGGGGACTCTGTCACCATATTTATCAGCCAAATTTCTCATTCTTGTAATTGGTATTGCCACTTAAACTAATGCACAATAAAGGAATTTTTTAGAATAACAGAGGAGAAGCTGGAGAAAGGGCATTGTGGTTAAGAGCGCTGACTGCTCTTGCAGAGGATGGGAGTTCTCTTCACAGCATCCATGTTGGGTGGCTCACAACCACCAGTAACTCTAGCTCCAGGTGATCCAACTCCCTCTTCTGGACTCCTCAGGCACTGCACACATGTGGTGCATATACATGCACTCAGGCACACACATACACATAAAATAAAAATAAATGAATAAAATGAAAAAAAAATTAAGAAATAGCAGAAGCTCTCCATATATTAATTTATTTCTATAAGACTCTAATCAGCTCTGTTGCTAATAAAATACCCATGTGCAGGATCATACTAATTCCTTCACTCATTTAACATGTGTGTGTTAAGTTCCCTCTGAGTGTGTGAGGTACTGAGCACACACTGGCAGTCATAAGTGACGAGGACTCAGCTCCCTGATGCAAAACACAGAAACTCTGCCTTCTCAGTTCCTCAGTGTATCTCCATTCACATTTAATATCTTTAAAATTGAATGCATCTTACCAATGTTCTTGGCTAGGTCTTGGCGGCAACATCAATCAGAAGTGCTCATTGGCTGTCATTTCCATCGAGTTATTCATTTTTCAGTAGTATGGCATAAGTTAAGCTTGAAATTCTTTTACATTTATTTATTTGTGTGTGTGTGTGTGCGCGCGCACGCGCGCGCATATGGCACAGCACATGGAGGTGAGAGGATCACTCTTGGGAGTCAGTTCTCTCCTTCCAGCAGGTAGGTTGTAGGGATTGAACTTCAGGTTGTCTGGCTTGATTGACAGCAAGCACTCTTTACCAGCTGAGCCACCTCACTGACCCAACAAGTTAAGATTAATTGCCAGATTAAATGTTTCTGAAAAGACCACCTATGATTTGCACACAAAAAGCCAGAGATGAAGGGAAGCCATAAATCTAATCTTGGAGGAGTAACCCGTCATCTGGTATTTTTCCTATAAAGTAACAAACAAGTGTGTTATGGAAAGATAATCACAATATAGGCCGAGCTTGTTGGTGCGTGTGTAAAAGGATTGTCCATCAGGCTCTGAGCAAAGCTCCCAATGGCAGAGAAATGCTTACAGCAAATGAGCAAATTCTCCAGTCAGCGAGGGGTCACTGCAACCCACCCACGCATGGCGCCAAGCTATCATTAAGGCATCATGTCACTGTTTAATTTGTGGCTTTCTTTTTCTTTCTCAGCAGAATAGATAGCAATGCTGTAGTGTACTATCCAGAGTATATTAGATTCTGAGAAATACTGTAATAAGCGAGAAGTCAGAACATGAAATCATCGCGGGTCCTGGAAGTATCATAAAGCAAAACAAAAACAGAAAGGGGAAAAAAAACACATCAAACAAGATACCACGAAAATGATTAAAAACGAAGAACCTGGTCTGGGTAGGAGGGGCGGCTGAGTCAATAAAACGCCTGTCGCACAAGCATGGGGACTTCAATCTGAGCCCCTAGCACCCACGTTAAAGCTAAAAAAATAAAAATTCTGGGCATGGTGACACCTGTCTGAGGCCCTAGTGCTAGGGCTGTGGAGACAGGCAGATTCCCAGGAGCTTATTATAGACTAGCCAACGGGTAAGTGTCAGGTTCAGGGAGAGATCCTACCTCAAAAAAGTAAAAAACAGAACACTAAGGTTGAGAATAATAGAGGACAGGAAGATATCCAATGTTAACTTCTGACCTACATGGGGGGCGGGGCAGGGGGGGACGGGAACAACACATGACTAATGAATATGGAGGTGTCAGGACAGGTCTCCCTGAGAACGTAAAGCTAAAGCCGAGAAGTCAGATTTGCAACCAGTCAGTGGAACATTCCAAACTGGCAAAGCAAACCACTACTGCCAGGGGACCTGAGATAGTTAAGATTCTTCTGGAAGGATTTTCACACTGGTTATAAAGCCCTAGCTGGTTGAGAAGTAGAGATGACATACCACAAGGAGCATACCAATTCTGGCCAGAGCTAACTTGACCACACATAGGAAATGTTGTGAGAAAAAAATTTACATTTAATCAAATATTCCATATACCTCATTCTGGACAAATAGGTGAACTCAAAAACATTCTGAGTACTCCAGGAAAGGCAAGCTCCCCTGGGATCACCAACTGTGATGGCGGTCAACTTGACATAACCTAGTTTCAACCTGGGAAGAAACTATCCATGAGGGATTGTCTAGATGAAGCTGGTCTTTGGGAAAATTGTCATGATCACCTTAATTGATGTGCCCACCATGGGTGGCACCATTCCCTGGTTTGGGGCACTGGACTGTGTAAGAGTGGGGGGCAGGTAGACTGTGAATATGCACGAGTTCATTCTGTCTGCTCTTGACGGTCATGTGACTAGCTGCTTTAAGTTCCTGTCCCGACACCCTGAAGTAGACTGTAACCTGGAACTGTGAGCTAAACTAAAGCCGTTCTTCCCTTAGCTGCTTTTTTGAGGGTATTTTATCAGAGCAGCAGGAATGAGAGAGAGTAGGACCCCACCCACTTAACAATCAACTAGGGAGAGGAAAAGCAGCAAATCCCATGCTCTCCTCTCCTAAGCGCAAATGGTTTGTTGTTCTCTGAAGTTGTCGTGTGTCCCCATTTTCATGTCCTTTACAATACACATGGGGCCAAAATGTCATTAAGTCCTTCAAACCAATGACCGATTTTGCTGTATAGTTGTAGGGAGTGAGTGAAGTCCTGAGTGAATGTATGCTGTTTGACCTGAGCTGGCCATGTCAGGGACCAAGGCCTTAGACCCATGGGAAAATGGCAAAGCCTCCCCCATACTGGGTCAAACATGAGTGTTTACCAATGATTGACCAGTGTGTGCAAACATGAGCAGTTCCTGTTCCCGGATGCTTACAGCCTGAGGCTGCTGCCTTCAGAGACCTCTTATCGGACCAGCTAAGGCCTCACCTCTGGGTTGGGTGCAATAAAAGTACCAAGGTTCCTGGTTGTCGCAACTCCATCAGAGTGCACCTGACCCCAGCTTTTCTGTATCCGTGTGTCTGTGTGTCTGTCCTGTCTTCAATCCCTTGCTGCCCCAGTTAGAGGAATACAGCAAGTAATTTTTTGCACAAGTATTTCCCTAATATTTCATGAGAATATTCTACTCTCTCTTTTTTTTTTTTCTTTTTTAAAAAGTCTCTGTTGGTCTGAAATTCGGGTCTAAGTGGAGCCCATCCCTTAATTTGCCAGCTCTGGTCACCCCATCACATCTGCGGATGCTGCCTCTTTGCACCGTTCTGTCTTTGGACCAGTCTTTGCGCTTACCTTTCTTTTATCTTCCAAACTTCCTTTAAATTAGGAATTCTTGAGATTGGACCCAGACATGAACCTTTTTGAATGCCTATGGGTAGAACTCAGAGTTGTTCATGAAAGTGAATGGGAAAAACCAGCTCCCCACTAACCTTTAAAACTTACCTTTAACTTTAATCAATATTTCTTTCCATTATGAACAGGGACAACACAGGGCAGTAGGTTCCAATAAAGTTGTTACAGATGCTTCAAATCATCATTTGAATTCACGCTACTTCAAAAATCACCGTAGTTATTAGCGGTTTCTTTGCACATACACGCAAGTGCGTGCATGCGTGCGTGTGCATATGCGTATATGTGGAGGCCAGAGGTTGAAGTCAGGTATCCACTCAATCCCTAACTTTCTTTTTTTTTTTTTTTTTTTGAGACAAAAATCTCTCCTGGAACCTGGAGCTCGCTAACTTAGCTAGGCTGACTGGTCAATGATCTTCAAGGACCCACTTGTCTCTACCTTCCCAGCGCTAGGACAGCAGTCAGGCGCCACCATGCCCAGCTTTGTGTGTGAGTGTCTTAGAGTTTTTATTGCTGTGAAGAGACACTGTGACCATGGCAACTCTTATAAAGAAAACATTTAATTGGGGCAGCTCGCTTATAGTTTCAAAGGTTCAGTGCACTATCATCATGGCGGGGAGCATGGCGGCATACAGGCAGACATGGTGCTGGAGGAGCTGAGAGTCCTACATCTTACAGGTAAAGAGAAGTCAACTGAAAGTCACACTGAGGGAAGCTTGAGCAAAAGAGACCTCAAAGCCCACCCCCCACGGTGACGCACTTCCTCCAACAAGGCCACGCCTCCTAATAGTGAGGCTCCCTTTGGGGGCCATTTTCTTTCAAACCACCACCATGAGTGATGGAGCTCTGAACCCAGACCTTCACGCTTGCAAGGCAAACACTTTACCAGCTGAGCTATCTTTCCAACCCATAGACCTTCTTTAACGTGTGTTGCAGTTCCTGTTCTCCAAGAGGCAGGCGACCGGACAGGAGGAGAAGGAGGTTTATTTGGTAGAGACCAGAAGTCAGGAGAGAGGGACAAGCCAACCAGTGGCCTCCAGTGACTGTGCTACAAGATCCAGACCTGATGTGCCTGAAGAATTATCCCACACTGAGCTGAGGTGGTCAGACCTGTGACCCCAACTAGATTAATGACATGGCCCTCTGCGGCTGAAGGAGACCCTGAGTACACCAGCCCTTACTACACCATGTTACCCACTAGCTACACAGTCTTAGTAGTGTGTTTGCACAAAGACCTAATCTCAGCAGTTGGTAATAAGGCATGAAAGAGCCAGTTTGGAAAAAGAGGAGAAAAATAAGGAGCTAGAAGATTCCTGGCTAGTTCACCAACTGAGCAATCAACCCCAAACTGCCTCAGCTATGCTCAGAGGAAGAGCACCTGCTCAGACCTAAGGGCACCACACTGTGGAAGCTTCCACTTCCAGGCTCTACTAGAATCAGACGGGCCTGAGTCTGAATCCCGGTTCTCTTCCTGGCTGGCTATGGAACACACATATTGCTGAACACAGCCAATGCTCCATTCAACTACCTATTATCATGAAGCATTGGTACATTTCCTGTGAGGTTGTTGGGGATTGGTGAAATGACCCTGAAGCATGCCTGGCACTCAGCAGCTATCATTGAATGGGTACTTTATTATCTCCCTGCCTTCCAGCCTTGCCTTGCCTCCATCAACAATGCCATGCTGCTGTATGGAGAACAGAGGCCACTCCCCTTGGCTCACAACCTTCTGCAGCTTCCCAGCCACAGCCTTTGCTGGCTTTGCAAATTTCCCCCCAGCCAAATCAGCAACAGCCAAAAGCCATAAAGACGTGCCCCAACTGCACACAATCCCAGCCTGTCCCGGACATATGAGGCAGAGAACACGACCCTCTCTGAATAATCCCAGGGACTTCACTATCCAGCTGAAATTCCACTCTAGTCTTCTCTACAGTGCTTACAGGCTTTTCAAGAGCCCAGTGAGCCCCTTTCCTAGGAAAGCTCACATCTCTGCTGGCCACATTCTCATCAGAGGGAGATGAATAAACATCCCCCACAGCTTTCCCTAGACCATGCCCCTCACTGTCCCACCCAGAGAACACCTAGCATCAGCTTCTTCAGCCCACAGTGTACAATACGGTAGAAACGGGAACCCTCCCTACACAACACACTTCAGTAACAGATTTCATGTGATTTTTACTTAACAGAGAACAGAAATACTAGCCTTGCCTAAGCTCCCATCCTATTCCTAGCAATTAGCTTAGAACACAGTAAGTTTTTAAAAATAAAAACAAATATATGTGCACACATGCGGATATATCAAAATTTATTCAATGAATGAATTGAGCATCCTTTATAGGGTCCTAGGCACACAATTGGCTTATGAGAGTTTTTCCCACTGGTTCGTGTGGAGGTCTGAATGAGAGGTCCTCCATAGTCTCTATTGTTTAAACACCTAGTCTCCAGGTGGTAAAACTGTTCAGAAGGTTCAGGGGGTGTGGCCTTGCTGGAGGAAGTACATCACTGGAGGTGGGTGGGATTTGAGAATGTAAGGCCTTGCCCTGGGCCCTAGCTTGCTCCCTATGCTTGATGCTTGCAGTTAAAGATGTGATCTCTCAGCTTCCCGCTCCTCTTGCTATACCTCCCTGCCGTGACGGACTCTTATTCCTCCGTAAACTTGAGTCAAACAATCGCCTTCTTTGGTAAGTTATCTTGATCCTGGTGTTTTATCACGGCAACTGAGAAGTAACTGATGCAGTTTCTCGGATTCCTAATGTCTGCCTTTGCAGGACACCTGGCCACACCCTCCAGAGTGCAGGGACTCCACTCACTCTCCCCTTCACATTTTCCTTTACAAAGGAGGAAATTGAGGCTGAGTCAATCATTTAGGTAAATGATTTGTCTGAGGTCACAAGGCTACCCCGGTGACTCCTTAAAACCACATCCACATTCCCAGACACCTCAAACTCTACAGAGATGACTGTGCACTAACTACCTGCCCTTTAGTCCAGTGTTTGTTATTGTTTTAGGTTTTTCTTTTCTCATTTCCTATGGTGTATATATATGTGCATATGGTGGGTACATGTGTGTAAGTGGGTTTGCATACATGTGTATGTACCTGGGTGTGAAGGCCCAAGTTGGATGCTGAGAATAATCCTCAATTACTCTTCTACCTTATACACTGAGTCAGGATCTCTTAATCAAACCCAGAGCACGCCTATTTGCCTAGTGGCACTAGCCAGTTTGTTCTGGGGATCCCCTGCCTCCACCTCCCCAGGCTGGAATCATATGTGGGCCACCAGGCTCACTGGGCCTTTACTTCAAGTTCTGGGTATCCAAACCCCGGTCTTCATGGTTGCCGGGCTAGGACCTTAACCACTGAGCCATCTCCCTCGCCTGGTTTGGTTTCTATCATTGCTGTTTTGCTTCCTATTTTTGAGTCAGAGTCTCACTAGGTTGCCCGGACGAGTCTCAAACTCTTTGACTCAGGACATCCTCCTGCTTCAACTTGCTGAGTACTAACTAGCACTACAGGCGTACAGCACTGCATCCAACCATTTAACTCTGTACCCTGTTTCTGATAACCTGCAGTAAGTGAAGGAAAACTCAGAGGCCCGAAGGCCCAGAGGCGCTGTTCTGAAACTCATCAAGAAAGACATATGGCCCCATAAAGGACCCACTGCAGGAGGTGTGGGAGAGGATAATCACACTTCCTTCTGAATTCATGGCGTAAGGACTTCTCAGCCAACAGCAGACCTCACACCCCACAGTGTGATGTCATACACATTACTTCCCTGTCTGGGGTGCGGCTGGAGTAAACAGACCTGCTGCCCTGGCAGTCACAGGGAACATAGACTCACACACTCAGTAATGATAATAAATGACCGTATGACTGCTCTGGTTGTTTGCTGGGCCATATTTTTGTTGGTCCTAGTATACTTCTTTTTGTGAAAAAAAAAAAGTGCTATGAACTATATGACAGCGTCACGTTGTGCAGGCTGCAACCTCTCACGTTTCCTGTTTACTGCGCCTCTTGATTGCATCATCTTCTCTTGTGTAGTATTTAATCTTACCTTGTTTTGTGCATCTTGGCTTTGGGAGCACACCACACACACACACACACACACACCATGTAGCCTAATGTGTGTCGGCTCTATCTCTGTGTCTAAGAGCTCTGTCCACACTGAAGAATCACCTAACGAAGCAGCCACTCCCATTCATATCCCTGTTGCTAAGCAACGCATGAGCTGTACTTCAGTGTACCAGCACAGGCAGGCCACGCCTCATTTCTTCTTCTCAACAGCTCCACCTGGGAGGCATTATCAACTGAATTCATCTGGGGCACAGATAGCCTTGGAGACGCCCCAAGGTCGCTGAGCCAGTGACTAAGAAAGTTAACACTAGAACCCAGAGCTCCAGACTCCATAAATTCCCCCTGCTTTACAGGAAATGATACAAAATGCAAATTAAGTGGTCACCTGTGACCTTGCATAATTATGAGGTATCCTCAGTCCTCTCTATTCCTTCTCTATTCTCAGTTCTTCTCTATTCCCTTCCTCCCCTGGGAAAGGAGAGTAACTGCTTCTTTGCTAAATTCAGACCCTGACTCAAAGAGACGGGAGCAATGATTCATCCCAAGGGGCGTCTACCATGGGGGCTCTTCAGGAGTCAGGGCAGATGCTGCCCAGTTTTGAATGATAAACACCATGGCCCCAGGGGCTGGGTCCCAGCGGGGTCTGGTAAGAGAGATAGAGGTCTAGCTGGCAGGATCCATATATCCAGAAGGACAAGGGCATCATTGCTTTAGTTAAGGATAGATTCAAGCCAACAGACAAATGACATCATCTACTGAGAGTGATTTAAAAGTCCAGGCTATCTAGAAGAAATCCCACTTCCAGGAAGACCTTCAGAAACGTATTGTTCTGGAGTGTAAAGAAAGGCTTATGATCCAGTGCACACTGTAATCCCGGTATTCAGGTGGCTGAGGCAGGAGGATCATGAGTTTGAGCCCAGTATAGGTTGCATAGCAAGACAAACCAAGAGAGAGAGGATCTAGAGATAAGATTGCATCAGGGCCCTCTTTACATTTGGTCACAGTTCCTGTAGCTTCGGTTACTGCAATGGTTACATGGAAATTCCCTGTGGTCATCAAAAAATGATGAATACCAAGAGGAAGTGGCTGGGTGGCGGTGGTGCATGCCTTTAATCCCAGCACTCAGGAGGCAGAGCCAGGCGGATCTCTGTGAGTTCGAGGCCAGCCTGGTCTGCAGAGCGAGATCCAGGACAGGCACCAAAACTACACAGAGAAACTCTGTCTTGAAAAACAAAACAAAGAAGAAAAAGAAGAAGAAGAGGAGGAGGAAGAGGAGGAGGAGGAGGAGGAGAAAGTGTCCAAGCCAGTATAAGTGTCAAAATAAGAATTATCTAAATAGGTGTCTTTATGTATGTATATTTAAGGTCATATAAACACATGTAGACATTTACATGTATATATGTATACCTGCATGCATCTGTATGCACCATGTGTGTATAGGTGACTGAGTTTGCCAGAGGGCATCAAATCTTCTGGAATTGGATCACAGGCAGTTGTGAACCACCTGGTGTGGCTGCTGGGAACCAAATGCAGGTTCTCTGCCAGAGCAGTAAACATTCCAAGTGCTGGGATTAAAGATGCGCCCACCACAGCCAGTGCCTTTTTAAACCAGAAAGCAATCATGAATAATGATTTTCTCTGCCTATGAGCTTGTGGATAATTTTGGTTGTTTTTCCTTATATTGTGAGGAAGGTTCCTCCCCATTTTTAAAAGTTTTTTTTATAATAAATCTTTAAGTTCAAATTTAAATTTGGGGGGAGGGGTTCAAGTTTTAACTCATTTCATTTGCTTTTTAAGAGAAAAGTCCACTCAAGTCAGAAGCAGGGATGTATGTGGAAAACAAGCTATTAGGAAGGACCTACTGGGTTATGCTGATCTGTTTGGAAAACTCACCAGGCTCAAAGCACAAGAAATAACATCTCTAGGTCCCCAGATTTTAAGGTGACAGATGGAGTCCCAGACTTGTGGCCCTCATCTTAAAGTGGCTTCTTCATGGTGCTGGAGACCCAGCTTCAGGGTAAGCGTCCTACTCTGTGGCTCTGATTATACACTGGAGACCACCGGCAGGGAGTCAAAACCCTGGCCCCTGTCCTCATAGTCAATGTAAGGAAGATAGACAGTCTTGACAAGATGACCTGCCATAATGAGGGTCATTTCACAAATGTCCTCCAGACTATGGCACAAAGCACCACCTTTCAGCTCCCCGACAGTAAGCAAAACATAGATAGATAGATAGATAGATAGATAGATAGATAGATAGATAGATAGATAGATAGA
>CABHPH010143523.1:0-12571 GCA_902168325.1 Peromyscus nudipes
GAGCACACCATACCCTGCTTCCTGCCAGGAGCACCCCTACCCTGCTTTGATGTGGAGAGTAAGGGGAAGTGTTTCAATTCTTGCAGTTACTAAAGCCTGCAACAGGAAATTGCAGCCTGCAACACCAAGACGGAGTGTGCCCTGGCCTGGTTGCCCAGAACTCCAGCTCCAGGCAACCATCAGCAGTACCGTCCAGCCTCCGGATACAGAAGGCTCCATGTTGGAGTTCCCAACCATGGAGGCCAAGGGACCACGGAGGAAAGCTGTTTGGAGAGTGCTGCCCCATAATGGGTAGGATGAATGGCCAGATTCAGTGCGCTGAAGGCAAATCTTTCCACCAGGATCCATTAAGATCTTCCAGTCCATGCTGCTGACAAAAGGCAAACCCCTTTAAATCTAACAACCTTACTTAGCTTTAGACTCTGGAATCTAGGTTTCTCTAGGGCTGCTGGGGGTATGCGTGGACAGACACTGGGGGGAGATCAGTAGAGCCCCAGGTGACTGTTTACCATCATGCTCTTTCCATTAGCTTTCGTGTATCAGGGTGAAGGCTGGAGAACATTGCTGTCATGCTGAAAAGAATGAGACCATTTGATAAATTTGACCGTCATCTCTCTCCTGACTTCTCAAGGTGGTCATATAGCAATCCAATTTCCATTTGGTGGTACAGAACTTTAGCCTGAGTGTCTCAGTTTTCAGCCTTAGTTCTGGCTGTTTGGGTCCAGCACAGAAACTTAATCTAGGGGGGAAGCATAGTTGTTTTGTTCTGTTTTGTTCTCAGCTCCCCAAATAAATATAAGAAGGCTTACTCGTACTTTTGAATGCCAACCTTAGCTTGGCTTGTTTCTAGCCAGCTTTTCTAACTTTAATTATCCCGTTTCTCTATAACTACATTTTGCTTCTGGGCTTTTTACCTTTCTTTATTCTATATATCTTTCTTTCCTTCTTACTCCATGGCTGGCTGTGTAGCTGAGTGGCTGGCCCCTGGAGTCCTCCTCTCCTTCTTTACTTGCTCCTCCCTCCTCCTAGATTTTTCCTCTTATTTATTCTCTCTGCCTGCCAGCCCCGCCTATCCCTTCTCCTGCCTTGCTATTGGCCATTCAGCTCTTTATTAGACCAATCAGGTATTTTAGACAGGTACAATAATGCAACTTTACAAAGTTAAACAAATGCAACATAAAAGAATGCAACACACTTTTGCATCATTAAACAAATGTTCCACAGCATAAATGAATGTAACACATCTTAAACTGATATTCCACAACAGTGAAGGGAGGGAATCCTGTTGTGTTCATACAATAGTGTCCTAGAAAAGTAAACTATAGTCCAAGAAAGGGAAGGGTACTTTAGCCCTCAAGTACAAGGACAATTGCTTCAGGATCAGCAAGACAGCTTAGCGGGTAAAGGCGCTTGCTACCAAGTCTGATGACCTGAACTCAACCCTCTTGAACCTACACGATAGACGAAGAAACGTTCTCACAGGTCATCCTCATACAACAGCTAGATAAGCAAATTAAAAATATTTAAATACAAAAGATACACTGCTTCAACAAATAGAAAGACAAGGAAAGCTATTGCTGTGCTTATGAACATATACTGAAGTTTTTATAATACGTATTTCTTTTCTGCCTCTTTCACTCTGAAGACATGAGGAAAAAAAAATACCCGTTGTACTAATTAAATCCTCCTGCAGATCTGGTTCATATTGGTTTCTATTCTTTGTGGGGAACAGACAGAGAACAGGGTACTAGAACTCCTAACAAAGAGGGGGTGAATGAGTTATCAACAGAAGAAACAATTCAAGTGAGACCCCACCAGAAGGAATTGTGCCTGAGTTTAAAAAGTAATGATGTGTGTGTGTGTGTGTGTGTGTGTGTCTGAGTCTGTGTGTTTGTCTGTGTGTGTGTCTGTGTGTGTCTGTCTGTGTGTATGTATGGGGGGGGAGGGCGTGAATCATCCCTCTGGCCAAGGCAGATGGCAGCATTCACAGAGGAACCTCCCGACTCCTGTCTGCTGAAGGGATCAGGTAGATAGAAACGCCTCCAAATAACCTAAGATGTGAGGCATTGAAAGCATACCAGGCTGGAATTGTCACCAGATGATATTTTTAGGAGAGCTTATTTTTGCAAGCTAGAATTACAGAACAGAATGATGTAGTCAATTAAAAGTATTTAAGGATGAGTTCCTGGCATTGGGAGAGGATGGCAGGAGAGTTGTAACGGGTGACAAGGAACCAGAAGAGACTACCATTCCTGCAGAGCACTGGGTGCCACTTTAAAATGACATTTTCAAATAAACTGACTTATCCCCCCATAGCCAGTTCAAGTTGTCAACAAAAGGAAGTGGCTTATAGAAGAATTAAGAACAAAGACCCAAAAGTATATCAAGGGAGAACATTACCTCACCGGAAAAGGTTGCTGTATTCATTATTCATTATCGAGGCTCTATATTCCTCAGTGAAGGCCCTAGCAGTGGGTGGGACTATAAGACCATGGTGCCACACAATCCCCTCACTCGGTTTTCATGACCTATGAGGCACCACTATCTGGCTCTCGTCGCACTGGGGCTTCATAATCCTATATCCATGTTATCTCATGAGTTATCATTGGACAGATGGGAAGACCAAGATTTGGGAAGGCCAAATCTATTCATACAGACACACAGGTAAGAGTACAAAGCCCATGCTTTCCTTCCACATCACCTTTATACCACAGGTTTCAATAAAGTGAAATCTGAGAAAAAGATACTACAGAAATGAAGTTTCAGCTTCCTTGTCTTGCTCTGTCAAACCTGTCTCTTAGGTTGCCTCAACTCTTGTGCCTGGAGGTGTAACCTCATCTTCTATTGTACCTCTTACTTCCTGTAGCACAATGGGGTCCCATCATCTACACAGAACCTTCTAGAAGACTCCATTACACATTGTCTGTCTTGGTTCTAGTCCAGTGATTGCATCACCTTCCAAAGCCTGACCTCTTGGTATGTATCTTTTTTCTGGACACGATCTTCCTCATCCACTTACACCTGGAAGAGTCACCATGGCCAGTCTCTCATGGGCCATCTACCTTACTCTCCCCCACCCCATGATGCTGGACACCTAAGAGATGCTCACTGCAACCGTAAAGAATCGGCCACTCTCTAGCCTGTTCTCCTCTGTGATGAACATTATCATAATTAGGGCCCTATGAAAAGCTGTATCACCTACTGTGGGAAATGTATCCATTTCATAAAACATGGTATTTCAGTTACCTGAGATTCAAATTTCTGACTTTGTTTGAATCCGATTTTATCTCAGTTTGTACTTTTACCACACTTCCCTTTTCTCATGCAGAAACAACTAATAGTATAAGTTAACATTGATGGAATGTTTAT
Source organism: Peromyscus nudipes (assembly GCA_902168325.1). NCBI lineage: Eukaryota > Metazoa > Chordata > Mammalia > Rodentia > Cricetidae > Peromyscus > Peromyscus nudipes. The sequence continues at coordinate 3,370 of CABHPH010143523.1, forward strand.
CATGTGCTAGGCATGCTAACTCATGTGTATATATATTATTTAATCTTCATAATCACTCTCCCCAGTTTCTAGCTGAGGAGACCAAGGCACAGAGAAGTAAGACAACTTTCCCAAACCCACACAGCTAGGGGTGATATTAAAATCCACAGAAACTCCACTTTAAGTATGTCATGTGGTGTACTTATAGAAATGGTTATACAGTGGTTTGTGCCCCCCCCACCCCAGTGGCTATTCAGTTGTAAGCACTTTGCATGATTTTCTCATCCTAATCTTCTCCAAACATTTTTGAGGTTTATATTATTGTATTTCTGGCTCTAGCATCTATTAATCTAATCCTTAGAACATTACTTAACGTGAAGCTGTCTGCCTCAGTTTCCCCTTCCTACAATGAGAGCATGAATAGTCATTGCAAGTATTACTCTAGTTTATGGGTGGAAAGTATGTGAATTAGCCCACAGAATACTGCAGGCTCTGTCATCGCAAACTATATCACGTTTGACCTATCACCTCTGACCTTCCTTCCTCGTCAAGGTCTCCATTCTAAGTTGCAGATGCTCACTCATTAGTGACTGCACAGAGGCGTGATAATTTCTTCCTAATATTCAGGGTATGCTTTAAAATAATTGTTTGGACAAATAATGAAGAAATACGCAAAAATGAAAAGCTTAAACCTGTATAAAACGTAACTGCACCTAGCACCGGGACTGGCACATAATTTAAGGGGGACAAACATTTGGTAATTAATGTGTAAATACGTGCAGGAAAATGAAAGAACACAGCCAGGAAGAAAGTGGATAGATGGCTGGGAAGCAAGGCGATGGAGTTCACATCCACTTGCAGGAGACGGGAGGGAGGAGTCCAAGGCACAGGCCGAAAAGCACATGGCGTTCCAAGTGTCATGTTTAACACTTCACCTCATTCACAGTAAACCTTGCCTATTTAAATGAAATTAATATTTCCAAAATGCATACTGTGAAATCACTTAAAAAGCAAATAGGGCCCACGTCCAAGGTAAGAGAATCTCATTGATTCTCATGTAAGGAAGGAAGTTTATAACCAGGTTTGTATTTCATCCTTGGTTTCCCACGCTTTTCAAAGAGCTATGTTCTAATTCCTACTCTAACATTTGGAAGGAAGTATGGCAATTGTGAAAATAGATGCTCCAAATATCTAACCTAAATATTTACATTCTGCTTTTTTAGTTAAACAATTGGCTTTGTTCTCTAACATTTAGGTCAAAATACTTAAATGTTTTAAAACATCAATAACAGGAGGATATGGGTGGTTTTTTTTTTGTTTTTTTTTTACACTCCATAGTCTAAACTTACAGCTTTTAGCAAAACTTTCACATGAAAAGAATTGGAGCTTTAAAGCATAGTGCATACACACACCCTGAAAACAGGGGGGAGGGAGGTTGCTGGCCATACAAAAGCCCCCTTCCACTCGCTCGGTTAACCCTGGCAAGCTGCTCTAGCCCTGACATCATGATGAGAGTATTCTCAACTCTCTCCCTTATGTAGATTTGACCTCAGGGGAGCCTAGGGGCTTGTGAAGCATCTGCATCCTCTTCAGAGCATTCTTGTGCGCTTGCAGTCACCTACACACTGTCCTCAAGACACAGGAGTAAAAACCAGACACTCGGAGATGATACAACCTTTAGCTTGGGACACCTGGCTTAGAGCATGTTTCCTTCCTTAGGACACTGTTCCTGTGAGGTTATCTTCTTTCTCTCCCATAAACTGAAGCTATCACCTTGGATAGCAGAGCCGAGCTAAGCAGGAAGGACTGGCTACCTGGGCAAACTCCAAGACGACTTTGTGGAGGTTGGGTCAACCTGGCCCAGGAGTAGCTCTGAGATTTAGAAGTAAAGAACACAAAGCTGGAAGACCAATCAGGATTTGTGACACTCAACCAGTAACATGTGCACAGCTGCTAACATGTCAACAACATGAAACTGTGTGAGAACAAGTGAGAACGGCGAGTGTGTCTTCCGTTAAACCTCTTTGCTGGCTTCCTTACACTGCTCTGGCCCTGAGCTGCGTGTCGGAACCTTGGAGCAAGCCCTTGAGCTGAGCTCTCCCCCGAGTTTCCAGAACTGCTCTTGTCCACACCAGAAGCCAGCATGGGACAAGCAGGGAGCTGTGTGTGTGACCCATTGTCCCGAACTGTCACCTTTCTAACACTGGAACTGAGCCTTTGGTAATGAAGTCACCCAAAGGCCTTTTGCTGCAGGAGCTGCAAGGAGACCTTTGGATTCCCACAGTCACCTCTCTCCAACCTGACTTAAGCTCCCAGAACTGAGTCATTCACCAACCTTCCACAACGTGTCACATTACTGCTATCAGGTTCCACCTGTTCCAATACTTGGTTGATGACAACAGTTTACCCTTGAAAGCTGAGTGACAGGGGCAGCAGCTGACAGACAGTCTTCCAAGCCAATTATAGGAGAGACCGAGGAAACTAATACCCTACAAAAAGGTTATGAAGGCAATGAGGCCAAGCGGGTATTCCAGTGAGCACCTTTGTCCAAAGATGTGTCTTGTGGTTGCCCGGGGTTGGGGTGGTGGATCAGTTTCAACAGTGGCAGAGGGTGTACATTTGCGTTGTCACAGAAAGAATGTAGGCCTGAAACACCAGGGATCGTCTGCACATATCAAAGCTGGTGAAGGAGTGAGAACAGACCACATAGATCTAAGGCAGACTCAAATTCTCCGTGGGAAAGCCAGCTTGGTCTGCCTTTAAGAAGGAAAGACACAACTCTGCTATCTCGGAAGGCCCTCCTGCTGCCGCTGCACATCCCTGCCCTCCATAATCCCCACGCTGACTACTCTGTTAACTCATTCTATATTCTTTCCAGGAACCAGGGTCTCCCAGGACAACTTTCCCCTCACTCCTCAAGGGCACTGCCCCGTCCCTGTAACCTCTCTTCAGTGAGCAAGAGAGGAGCTCTGACCCACTGACCACTGTTCAGTCAGCTCTCTTGTCACAACCTTGCAAGTCTAAGAAGTCAAGGAGAGTGTCAAGGCAGATAAAGTAAACAACTACTTAAAGACCACAGGACCTGGGTTCTAGCTCACTGCTGCCACTTGCTGTATGTGTGGTCTGGTGATGGTGTCTCCAGGACTTCTCTCCATCAACCTGCCTATGTCTCCAGCTTGATGTGCTCTAAATAATGAGTGTAGTGCTTGGCACATAGTCTGTTTTCTTCTGTACCTGGAGCATCAATAATCAGTATTTCCATTAGTCACACATATTCAAGATGTCAAGTCACTTCTTAAAGACACTTTTGTTTCTAGACTGTGTGCATTCTGGTCGCTATAGCCCCAGAAGAAAACATGGTCAAGGTCACCAGGTTTCATTCTCAATTTGTTTGAAGTCAGGTCTTCTTAAGTGCCCACAAGATGCTAGTCCTCTCCCTCTCCCTCTCCCTCTCCCTATCCCTCTCCCTATCCCTCTCCCTCTCCCTTTCTTTCTTTCTCAAATATAGTCTCTCACTTTATAGGAAAGAACATTTCTTCAATTTGAGTGGCTTCAATTTAGGAGTTGTCAGTGAAACTAGTTGTAGGGTAGACTTTGGGTAATTAGTTTGTGCTTGAATAATCTGATTTTATTGACATCTTCCTTTGACATTAACATGACTTTGAAACCTCTGTGGGGAGCCATATCTTTTCCCTGAGTGAGGAAAGAGTTTCCATCAGATGACATTCACGGTCTTTTCATTACATCGTTACAGAATTTTTGTCTTCCACAAAACTTGTGGATCCTGATACACAGTAAGCAAGAAGAGAGGGGTCCTTTGCAAAGCAGAGACCAGCACAGGAAAAAGAGGAGAGTTTGTGTGAACCACCAAGATAGGTTTGTGCGATAAAAAGACAGGACAGCAGCCCTGCTGGATGACTCACACATTCCACGGGATCTAGTGGCTTTTCTCCTTGCCTCACAAGAACCCAGCTGAGGACAAATTATACTGTGTCTTGCCCCCTTCAGCCCCCTCAAGCAACAGCCTAAGACCAAGTGGAGAAAGAGAGAAGAACAAGAACCTAGCCCCTTCCTCCTCCTCCATGGAGCCCTTTTCCAGGTACGGCTCCACACTCCATGGAGCAACTGGGCTGTAGTCCTCAGTCATTCATCAAAAATGTGCTGAGAACCTACCTCACTTAGCCCCCGGGGACAAGCAAATTCTCATTGCCAAAGAATGTAAAGATCCCCCCTCCCTCTCACAAAGAAAAAACGATTAAAAAGTCAGTATGAACAGGTAAAGAGGTGAATGCATGCCTTAGCAAAGGTGTTTAGATTGAACAGGTCCATGTGCACATCCTGTCTCGACCCCTCAGCAGCTGTGTGACCCTGGGTAAACCATGACAGCTCCTCAGAGTGTACTGAGCGCAGTGAACCAATGAGAAAGCAGTCTCTAGGCTCTTCGTTGGTTGTTGCTGTTTGTGTGTTTTATAAGCATATCATGTCTGTACATAGCAAGGGGCTCAGTGATGCTCAGTAGCAGTCACCGCCACCAGAAATGAGCTCTTACCTCTACCTGGGGCTGAGGCTGACAGTGGGATCCTGGAGGTCCCTTCCCTTCCCCTCCCATCACACAGCTCAGAGCACCCGTCCTCTGGACATCTGTTCCAAGTGGATGGCAGAATTATTGATGGGCTGCACGGGGCCTTGGGAGGCCTCATTTAGTCAGCTCTACCCACAAGAGGACCTCTTAACTCCCTCTTTCCCTCCTGACCCCCCTCTCCCTCTCCCACCTTCTCCCCACTCTCTCTTCCTTTCCTTCTCTCTCATTTCTCAGGCTGACTTTCTTAGTAAACCACCACTTTTGAATTCCTTAAAACCAATGAGTCATGCACCAGTCCAAACTTGTGCACATTCCTGTCCCATACACAACCCTTGCCTAATAAGTTTTTAGTTAATAATAAGACATCAGGCCAAGAGTAGGACTAAACTTACACACACACACACACACACACACACACACACACACACACACACACACAGGAAGCTGTGTATAGAGAGCTTCCCAAGAAACACTCTTTATCCATGATCTCTATACTTCGTTTCACACACAAGAGTGTGACATGCAAGAAGAACCTGGGTCCCTATCCAGAGCCCGTCTGGAGGAAATCGGAAAAATGCTGGTACACACTAAGTGACGGGCATGGAAACAGGCACGTGGGGCTAAAGTCAGGCGCATCAGTGTCGGGGAGGGAGGACACCCACAGGGCATGACTCTGGGTAGGGAGCACCTACTTGCAAAGCTCCGAGGGAAGGAGTGTGAAGGGCAGCGAGGTGGTAAAGGACAGGATTTCAGAGTGGACAGTGGCAGCGAGTGGAGACCCCAGGGATAACAGAGGAAGTGATGTCCTGGGAACAGAAGGGAAGGGATGTAAACCCTTCCAGAACACCCTGATACCCACCCAGGCAAAGGGGCCAGGAGCTGAACAAACCAGACTGGGAGACGGGTTCCGTGCTGTGTGTTTGTTCGCCCAGCTTACCCACATTTATCTCAGGTGGGAATGACCCCGTCCAAGGCTGGCAGTGAGCTGTTGACCTCACACAGGCCACACAGGCAGCTAGGGGCAAAGGGGGACTTTTTCACTATCAAGTACAAGAACATCTAGAGAATACAGAACTACCTGGATTTTTTTTTTTACTTTAAATTAATTTTTTTCTAAATATTTCCATGGTCATGCCTTGCCAAATATTATTGTTACTTCTTAGTGACTAGAAAGTATGTATTTTTGCTTTTTGTATGATGATTTCTAACACAGCTACTCATGTTGACAGCAGGTATTTCCATAAATACTTGATGACTGAACTGGCCATGTTTCTGACTCAGGTCTTAAGACTCACATCCATACCGCTTTCCAGAACCCCTGATTCACGATTCACTCCTCTACAAAGTCCTGCTGGCCCTCGGGTGACAGTTTCTACAGTAAATCAATGACCTCATCCCGAAAACTTGTTCAATATGGTGGGCACTAGGCTTGAGCCTCACTAGTCATTACCACCCTGTGGTAAAAACAGATGTCAATAGCATTGAGAAAGCATCGCCTTGGGGAAAGAAGCCATTTCCTCAAGCCACACAGTAAGTCCTGAGAGGAGGCTGCAGCCTGGCTCTACCTGACTCCAAACAAATTGCGCAGTCCTGCTCAATCAGCCAGGATAGGGCTGAGGATGAGGTAGAGAGTGCCTACTTAGCATACCCACAGCTATGGGTTCAGGCCCAACACAGAAACACACAGACACATACAATCTTGCTAAAGAACCAGGCAGAGCTTGGGGTGGGGGTGGGGGTGGGGGTGGGGGCAGATTTTTACACATAACCCTCAACAGCCACTTCACAAGGTCAGAACCAGACTATTCAGCCAGCCTAAACAGCTAAAGCCCTTTTCTCCATTCCCTAAGAATCAGGGCTAAATGAAGGTCAGATGTCTTCAGGTTCCCAAACACCCTCCCTGCAACCCTACCCCCGTGTACCAAGAGATTTAAACAACTGAAGCCTGAGGTCACTGATAGCAGGGCTCATCCCCACTGTGTCCAGGGACACCTGCCACTCAGAAAGAAGGACATGGCACAGGCGCCTCCCTGACCACCCTCCAGCCCTGGCTCGCCTCCATGGGAACCGCTGTGGCTAAGGAGCAATCAGCCAACTTCAACACCGGCCCCAACTCCCACAGCACACTGGCTCCGTGTTTCTCAGGATGGGACCTGGCTGGGCCGCAGGAATAACATGAGCCCCACAGCAGCACCAGGAAGGCCAGTGTGTTCACGATGTTGTTTCTGGAAAGGTGAGCAAGTCTGTGCCGGGGAACATGAGGCCACACAAAGCTGAAAGATGTCTTTGTTGAAACGGAGCTGCTGTTTGACTTTCCCCCACGCCGCTTGCATGGAGCCCACCGCTCTCGCACCCCGCCCCCATCTCATCTGAACTCCTGCAACCCGAAGACCACAGCCCTGAGAAACCTCTGAGATGAAAACACCGTGGAAACAGAGTGACTCGGTCCCTTGGGAGCAAGACATGGACAAAACAAGACGGTTGATGTGAAGGGGCTAGCGGGGTCTGGGGCCATGCACAAATGGGACTGTGTGAGTTAGAGAGAGACAAGAGGCTGTTCGGGGGCCGCTGCACGATTAATTCAGACAAAACCAGAACTATCAACAGAAGCTCCTATCTAGAAGATTCCAACACTTGGGAGATAGATGTAAGGGGATTGCCAGTCAGAGGCTGGCCTGGGCTACATAGTGAGTTCAAGGCTAGCCTGGATTAAGGTATGAAGACTCAATAAGATGAACTCTAAGAGGAAATGAACCTTTTCTTTTCCTTCCTTAAACAAGATATGGGTTGGAATTCAAATCTCCCAACCTAGAAAAGGTTTGTCAGACCTCAGGGTGAGCCAGGGTTCCAGGGTCACTCTCCAGTCCCTTTACCTTACTTCTTAACACAGTAGCAAAATTACAGTTACGACACAGCAGTGAAATAATTTAAGGCTGGGGGTCACCACAACACCAGGAACTGTATTAAAGGGTCGCAGCCTTAGGAAGGTTGAGAACCAGTGACCCAGAGGAACCGGATTCAGTTCCTAGCTCCCACATGACAGACAGAGAGACTCTTAATCTCTCCCTTCTTTCCCACCTTGAATCCTCCTGGAGAGGAATGAATGAATGAATGAATGAATGAACGAACGAATGTTGAACAGACTATGCAGGGTTTTCCATTGTTTTTGCTTGTTTTGAAGGGAAAGGAGCTGACCATCTTTCCCCTTGAAGACAGTCTTTCCACAGCGCCCTTTGAACCCAGTGGCCCTGCACCTTCGCAGCGATGCATCCTGGTTGTCCTGGGGACATAAGCGTCCCCTCCTCCTCCTACAGTCACACTGCCTTGTTGATCCCTGGCCCTCTCTGCTGAGGGACCTGGCCCTCTCCCCGTCTCTAGGCCCCTTCTGCAGGTCACCTCTACACCGGTGGCCACGTAGCTGACTACTCTGAACACTCCTGGTGACCTCTGTGTTCGTCAGCTCTCTGTCACCGGGACAGAACAGCCAGGAGGAAAGAACTGATAACAAGAGAAGGTTGGTTTGGCTCGGGGCTTCAGAGCGTCAGTCCCACCTTAATTGAACCTGAGGGTCTCTGGCGAGGGCCTGCGGTGAGGCGGTCCACCATGGCGAGAACAGGAAGCCAAGTCACCTGCCTGCCTAGTGGCAGTAAGGTAAAGAGGGGAGAGTCAGGCAGGAGCCTGGCTCCCAACCCTTCAAGTTCACCCCCCCCCCAAGCAACCAACTGCTCCTTGCCAGGCCCCACCTCCTAACTGTGCCAGGGTTGGGGACCAATCCTTAGCACATAGGAGGCTAGACACCGTCCAGATCCAGACTATAGCTCCAGTTCTTACAGTTTTCATCGTTGGGCTGGACAGATGGTGCAGTGGTTAAGAGTGCTTGCTGAGCTTCCACAGAAGCAGCTCTCCACTCGTGGGTCATGGTGACCCTTTCACAGGGGTCAAATATCAGATCTCCTGCATATCAGATATTTACATTACAATTCATAACAGTAGCAAAGTTACAGTTACGACACAGCAGTGAAATAATTGAAGGCTGGGGGTCACCACAACACCAGGAACTGTATTAAAGGGTCACAGCCTTAGGAAGGTTGAGAACCAGTGACCCAGAGGAACCGGATTCAGTTCCTAGCTCCCACATGACAGCTGACAAACACTCATAACTCCAGTTCCAGGGAGCTAACGTCCTCATCTGGGCTCCGGGGCACCAGGTACACACACTGTACACATACGTTCATGAAGGCAAAACACGCACACACAGAAAAAGATTTTTAAATATTTTTCATTGTTGACCCATACAATGATTCTTTTATTTTTTTTTTCTTTTTGGTTTTTCGAGACAGGGTTTCTCTGTGTAACTGCCCTAGAAAAGATGCTTGTCTCAATGGGAAATTCTCCTCTGCTCAGCACTACTTCATTATGAATACAATCCCACGCTCTTGAATATTCTTCTGTCCCTCAAAGACCTGCTGTTAACTGATCTTTAACACTCTAAATTATTTACATCAGAAGCAAAGAGACACACAGCCAGACAGAAGTGACGGTACTGTATGTTGTTTTATGATGTTTCATTTTTCTCATGTGGCATCGTCTTAAACTCAGGCAAGTTTTAAAGATTTACAGCTGATAAACAGTCACAAACGA
>CABHPH010143524.1:0-17506 GCA_902168325.1 Peromyscus nudipes
GGAAGTCAGACCAGGAAAGAGATTATTTATTTATGACTAGGGATGAGACTGGTTTCCGTGGACAACTCACCTGGGGTGGCTAGCATTTCCAGTCCAACCATGAGTTTGCTTTATTTCTAAGAAAGCTTTTTTAAAAAAAACTGTTATTTAATACCAAAGGGAGGATTCCTCTGCCCACAGTTGTGAGAAAGAACGCACAGGGACTTGGTTCTCATTGCACCTTTTTGTTTTTTGTTTTTTTGTTTTTTTGTTTTTTTTTTTTTTTTTTGGTAGTAGCATGTTTCAAGGGGACCCGTTGTACGGCCTTCCTCCTTCTGTCGAGGCCTGGCCCACCCGGTGTGGGTGACCCCAGCGAGGATGGCTGAGGCACAAGTGAGAACCTGGCTAGCTAGCCCGGCGCCACCTGCAGCCTCCGAGGCGGCCGTGTCTGTAGTTTTCATGTCTCATGCACTTTCTTGTGGCTCCTTCCCACCCAACAGCCTGGAACTGATGCTGGAGAAAGGAAGAAACTGGCTTCAGATGGCCAAGTCCAAGGACGAAAGTGGAGGACTTTCTTTGTCCTGTCCGGATGTCAGAAACCTTTAACGTGTACGGAGCTTCATAAATACAATATATCGTCCTGAAGCAGCTAGTTGAGGAAATGTTGTTTCCGGTAACATTTTTAGCTTAAGAAAAATGAAAACAGAAATAAAGCTCTTTGGTCTGAGGCTGAATCGAAGGTGTTAGCCTTCAAGTGATTTTTGTTGTCGTTGTTTCTGGGCAGGAGTTGGGTGGATGAGCCATTGTGCCCAGCCCCGCTGGCAGATTCAGTTCAGGCAATGGCGTCTTCCATTGGAACACAGGGAGGCCCTGGAGGCTCCTCCACTACCTGCTGAGTGTGGCAAAATCTTTGCCACCGAAATAGGAAGGAAAGTCAGCCAGAAAGGCAAGCATTTGGGAGACGGAGCATGGTAAGGCCGCCAGGAATTGCTGCTGTTATCAATAGGGATTACTTTTTCCTCTCTCCTGATTGATTAATCAAAAGAAAAAGAATTGTGTACACACAATGTGTACTCGGGCTGTTCTCTGAGTGCTTGGAATAGTGTCACTTTCCATGGCCTTGTGGTGGCTCAGTGATGGTGCTCAACATAATAGGGTCGAGGTCTATGCACACACCTGGCATTGGGAAAATATGCTAGTGTGTGTGGCTTCTGGTCCATTAGCTCCCAGTGGAAACCCAGAGCCTGAGTGTACCTCTGCAGCCCGTTTTCATAAACAGCCCGAGGGAATGCTTAATAGTAATTCTGTGGCAGGTTTCTGGTGGCTAAGCACAGCTTTTGAAGGAGCGCCTCATTTTCCGAGCTTGCTCATTGTCCTCTGGAAAGTATGTTCATGTGCGCACATGTGGGGGTGCACACACACACACACACACACACACACACACACACACACGACATGAAGTAACTTCAGAAAGGAATAGCATGGCTCCGTTTAATAAATCATGGTATATTTGGTCCTCCAAAAAGCTCTCTTCTCTCTCTCTCTCTTTTGAAAAACATTTATCTTATATTTTATTTTATGTGTAATTTGCCTGCATATATATGTGTGCTATATGCATACAATGCCTGCAGAAGCCAGAGGAGGCCGTCTGGTTCCCAAGAACTGGAGTTGTGAGTCACCATGTGGGTGCTGGGAATTGAACTCGGATTCTCTATAAGAGCAACTAGTGACCTCCTCTGCTGAGCCATCTCTCTGGCCCGCTTTCTCCTCTCTTCATGTTCACCCTTTCTCTATACCTTACCACTCAACTGCTTCATCTAGAAGAGAATAAGACAGACTAGCATAAGTTAAGTGTATTGTGTTTCTAGTTATAATAATGGCTTGGATTGTGGCCACAAAGATGAACTCGGTTAATTCTGGCCTTGGCTTCCCAGCTCAAGTCATTCACCCGGAATCTTCTCCCAGTTTTTGTTGCATCCTTGTCATGGAGGTCAGATGTTCTCTCTGGTGTGTGGGAGTGCCTTCGGGTTTCACAGGCCCCTCCTGTAAGACGGGGAGGCACCTGCCAATGTGTATCCCTGGGAAAGGAAAACAGAACGCGTATCCATATAGACCCAAGACCTTTGAGAAATTGACAGGTCTGCCCCACAAAGGAGCAAATGTTCATGCGTCCAAGTTGAAATATCTGGCTGAGCCTTCTGAATATAATGATGAACTCATCTGTAGGTTTCTCACTTTTTTTCCAGTGAGAAAATTCAGCTTAGCGATTTGTCTCATTTCCCAGTTGAATACCAGGCAATATACCAGCTTTTGATGAGAGCTCTTCCCTTCATGTCTGGCATGGGGGCACCTTCCAGAACAATGCTCTCTGCTGCTGCTCTGATGGCTTTGCCAGCTGGTCCCCAGCTCCCACTGCATGTGGCAGTGAGCCATACCCAAACTCCCTTCTAGGGTTCTTCACTGACTCCATTATCACTTTTGTTATTATGGATTTGTTTCGTGTTTCTTCACCTGAATTTGGTCAGAAAATATCTTCTGCTTAAAAAAAAAATAGAAAATTGGATAGTCTAAATTTCCAGGCATTTTGATACCCACAATTCTCACATTGTGGAGCCATTTCCAGCTTCCTACAGGGCAGCCTGAGCCACTGGTCTAGTTAGGGACAGCCTGCTCCTTCATGCCAACTTGGTACCTAAAGCAAGGTCCTGCAGTCATGTGGGTCTCAAATGCTTCTTGTCAATGTGTGTGCAGAGGAAGGTGCTCCTTGAAACCTCTCAACAGAAAGACTTCAGGAATTTTTAACATTTAAAGTATACAAACAATCCTTTGGGACATGGCGAACGGATGGTGGAAACTATAATCCTCACTAGTAATGGTTCGAGGAAAGATGCTCTCTAAGATGAAAAGGTGGATGGTCAGAACTGAATCATGTCTTCAGTATTCTCTGTTAAGGGAGACAGATGAAGTTCCTCTCACCATAAGGCTTTTTAGGCCAGCAAGATGGTGCCGTGGGTAAAGGCACTTGCCGGAACCCATATGGTGAAAACTGACTCCAAGTTGTGCACTGACCTCCACACATACACCACGGTGCGCATGCGTGAACACTTACAATAATAAATACATATATTTTTTAAAAAGACTTACCATCCTATCATATGCTCATGCATGTAGCCAAGTGTCTGATCCAAAGGGTGAAGCCTATGAAAGTCACAAAGCAGAAAGGAAAAGGGTAGGAACGCAGACCATCACATTTCTGTAAGAAAAACTCAGTAACCGATGGAAAGATAAGTATTTTCCTCAGGAAATATGTATCGACGTTTTTTTTCATTCTTCATTTTGTTTTGTCCTTGTCTTTAAAAATATTAACTTTTTTGGGGGGGAGATGTGTTTCACAACATGATTGTATAATTAAAGTTATAAAGCTTAATCTTCCATAATTTATATAATTTAGTTCATTAGTAACTTTTTATTACATTTCCATTAAATATATTTTTGTTGGAAACCTGCACACAGCAGAAAAAGATGTTGATGTCTCCTCTGTCTTCACAGGGGTCACAATGTGTTTAGTCTTGACCTCAGAAAATATCATTCATTTACCAATTCATTAGCTTTCTCCTGGTTGATTGGTTCAGTGTTAAATTCACTCATTCAACTCACACTGAACTCGTGTGGCAAGACCTCATTGTAGGTGTTCACTATAAGCAAAATTATTTAACTGTTGATGAGAAAATAATATTTTCCTCCTAAGTGACTGACTAGAGTAGACATTCACCCATGGCTTGAAAATAACAATGATTTCAGTATTTTAATCTTGCTGTCAAACTTCTTATGCATTAAAACTGGAAGATGTTCAGTGACTCCATATTTGGACTTCCAACTATCTGGTATATTACTGCAAAATTAATTACTCTGACTGGTTAGTATGGCTAATGCAAGAAGCTAAAATTCCATTTGTTTTTCATAAAATAACAGCATTGCTTGCTTTACATTATTGCACAAATGTAAAGTTAATCAAGTGTAAGTAGCTGTTGATTGCGTAACTGGGAACACGACACATCTCACAGTGTGGGGCAGTTCCAGAGTAGTGTGGGTCCAGGGGCCACTCTGTCCATCCAGAAGCCTTGTGTTTAGTAACAGATTCTTTGCTGTCCATTAGGGTTACACAGGCCCGCAGAAACCAGGCCAGGAATAACAAATAAACTCTTTGATGTGTATTTAATTTGATTTTCCACAGTCATCTCTAATCCCTGACATCCAGTCCTCAAGGATTCTAAGAGATCTGTGTCTTTAAGTGATAACAGTAGGTTCTAGAAATGCCTTTGTGCTGTGCCAGGCCCTTTGTGTTTGTTTGTTGGGGTGATACAGGGGTTTGAACTCTGGGCCTTGCGTAAGTTAGACAAGTACTCTACCACTGAGCCATAGCCCTGGCCAATAAAGGGCTTTTTTCTTTAGAGAGTCAGATGGTTCATCGGATTAATTTACAAAATGCCAAAAAAAAAAAAAACCAAAATAGGTTAGAAAATAGAGCAAAGATGTGAAAGTACAGCACCGTCTTCCCCAAGTGATGAATTGGTTACCACAGTACTTAGGAAAGAGTCTCCTGAGTGCAGGTTCATGGGAAAATAAAGCTGTTCTGAGCTGCTTCCCTCAGACGTTGAGGAAGATTATGATGGTGATGATGATGATGATGATGGTCATAGCTCATATTATATAAGCATGCCAGGCACTGTTCTGAGGGCTTAGCATGGACTGTACAAGGTTATCCTCACTCTCTGACAAAAATGTTCACCATCCTTTTCTTGTACATACTTAACAATATTATCTCAGCAGCTTCATCAGCTTCCACTCCAAAACCCATGTGATATTTTTAAGAGGGAAGGGGGCTTCCATGGGCTAAGCTTCTTTTGAGAACAAGAACTGTTTAAAGTTAACAAATATAAATATTGTTTGTTGATAAAATGTGTTTTTGAAAACAATGCTAAAATATTCTTCAAATATGAATCTTTGCAGTGGGTGATTTTTTTTTTGAGTCAATAGTTGTTCCTTCTTCATTTACCTTTTTTTTTCAACGTTTTTTTTAATTGATTCTTTGGGAATTTCACATCACACACCCCAATCCCACTCATTTCCCAGTCTTTCCATGTCTGCCTTCCACACTTATAACCACCACCACCCCAAACAAAACAAAACCATCTCGCAGACCCCTCTGGGCAACGACCTGCTCTTTCCTCAACCGAGGCCTTCTCTCACATGTCATGGCTGTCTTTCTCCAGTTCCACTGTGCATGTATCATTCCGCTCTTCTGCCTTTCCCGCCTCTCCCTCTCCGTCACATATCCTTTTGTTGTAGTGTTGTTGGAAGCTGTAGTCTGTCACACACACAGTCTACTCTTTTGCCCAAAGAGCTTTACTTGCAAACGTTCATTGCAGTGAGTTATTGGACTGGTTCGAGGCCTCTGGCTTCTGCTACACTATCAAGGCTGGACCCTCACCATGATTCCTCTCAGATATCCTGCTGTTGCCCAGAGTCATGGAGATCCTGCTGTTTTGGTTCCAAAGGACCAGTCCCTTCACACGCTCCAGCACGTCATAGATGGAGTAGATGTTGGGGTGGACCAGCTCACACAGCCACCGCCAGCTCTGCAGTGCAGTGGCCGATGAGGGGCCGGGTCAGCTCAGCACAGCCCTCAGGCAGCTCACCAACATGGCCTCAGGCAGCAGCCCAGACCACGGACATCCACATGGCCCTTGGTGGTAACACAGGCCATGAACATCAACACAGACCCCACCTGCAGCAAGGCCACAGACCTAGACAAGGCCCTTGGTGGCATCGTGGGCTGGGATTTCACATGGCCTCAGGACGCAGTGCAGGCTACTCACATCCACCTGCTCTTCACCACTGTCAAATCTCCAGTTCTGCCTCTCTCCACAACTTGTGAACCACTCCATCTTCTCTCCCATCTCTTCACCACATACTTGCTCATAGTGATGGCTCCTGCTCACCCTTGCCACCAGGTCTACCTGCCACCACAGTGGGTGATAGCGTAATCTCCGAACACCTCATGACTGACAGACACCAATTTTTCTAAACATGCAACTGAAATTCCATGATAAAAGAAAAAAAAAGTGGTCAAGTGTGATGGCACAGGCCTTTAGTCCTAGCACTTGGGAAGATCTTGTGAGTTCAAGGCTGGCATGATCTACATAGGGAGTGCAGGACTAGCCAGGGCTACATAGTGAGGTCCTGTCTCAAAAGAAAAACAACATCAACAAAAATAGGGGGGAAAATAACCCTCTCAAGTGTGGGAAACACATAGGACCAATGGCAACAGGCAAGGTGGGGATGTGATGTGTGAGAAAGTGGCCCAAAGAGGAAGGCTTGAGCACCATTGACAAGTGAAAAACATCCTGAATGAAGTTAGGCGGAAGGAGGGCTTTCTTTGTTCTTTCTGGATGCTAACAAAATTACTTTTCGGGGACCCATGGAGCAATGACGCAGCTCTGTCCATGATGAATACAGGCTTAGGGCTTATGCGGTTAACCTGTTGGCTTAGAGCAATGCGTCTTTGCAGATTTGTCTCAGGTACAAATACTCTAGTTCTATGCAGGAGGTACTCCAGGGTCCGGATCAGTTTCTTGGTGTAATCTAGATGAAGCTGTTTGTCAAGTTTGTTCCAAAAGCAGGTTTACAAGAGTCTTCATGAGCTGGCTTTATTACCAGGCAATTCTTGACTGAAAGCAGTGCGTGCCCTGTTAACCTGCATTCTGATCCTAAAAGGGACATTTGTTAAAAGCAAGGAACGTGTCTCAAGCCAGTTGAACATGGCAGACTCCTAGTTGGTATTTCCTGTTTCCTGCCTCGCAAAAACATCTCTGTTACTGCCTTCCTTCCCAAAAGCTTGGCACGTAACTCCCAACAAAAAAACAATCCTGGTATAAACTTAACAAGCTGGAGATACATTTCCACAGCAGAACTCTTTGCTTTTAAGAAAAAAGGAAAAGAAATCCGGCCACAGCAGGTGATTGCCATATGTTGGCGAGGGCGGCCATTCCAGACCAAACATCCAAATTGAAGTCCTGGCTAGTCCACATGTGAACACAGTCAAATGCTAACACAATCAACACCTGTAGCTTTACTTTCTCTGAAGAATCTCGTCTACGTTCTCTCATTTGTCCCAATTCAGAGAGAATGAAATAGGAGAAAACCTGAGGCAAATTCTTCTTGGACTTCTCAGTTCTGGTATGAGAGAGAATCCCCTGGTTCAAGTGTGAAGGTTTGAGGAAAACTAGCTCAGATCAGGTGAAAATTCCTGGGGGCCTAAGGTCCCCGAGTTATATAAGTTTGTCATATCAAGGGAAGGCTTTCCGTTTTTGCAGTGTGCTGGTAGAAGACGGGCGTTCAGATCCCATCAGAGCACTGCAGCAATTTAAACTTCCTACTAATGTCTAGAATGGAGCGGAAATAGAATCGTCTTCAACTTCCCATCGAATACAATGGCTTGAGTCAGCTATGTGGTTTATTTCTTATCACTTTGGAGAGTAAAGTTCTCCTTGACTGAGAACCATATGAGCTTCCAAGAAGAGCAAGTAGACACTGAGGGTGGAGTAGATGTTAGGGAGGTAAAGCAGGGTGGCCGTGTAGAGCTTTTGAAAGGCATCATGAGAATGCAGTGTTTCCTCTCGGGAAGGTGGGAAAGGCTGGTTTTGAGTAGAAGCAGGGCATGTTCTGCTCGAAAGCAATCCTCTGGCTGCTTTTCTGAAAACATGCAGAAAGCAACATTATATGAATTCAGCGGGATATATTTAGGAACATAGATGTATATACAAATACACATATGTTTGCCATAACAATTAGTGAAAAAAGAGGTCATGAATTTGAAGGAGAATAGGAAGGGGAATATGGGAAGGTTTGCAGGGAGAGAAGGGAAAGGGGAAATGCAATAATTAAATTCCAGTCTCAGAAATAAACGGTAACAAAGAAAAGGAAGAAAGGGAGAGAGAATAGATGGTGGAAGAACATGGGCTGGTGACAGATGACCAGGGGAGATCTCCAAGCAGGCAAGAGATGAGGGTACCATCTGTACGGTGATACTGGCAAAGGTAGCAGAAAGTGGTTAGATTGTGTCTGGATTTTGATAGACAGTAGTGAATTTGCTGATGGGCTGTATGTTGGATGTTAGGTTAAAAGAGGAGCGGATAACGATTCTCGGGTTTCTTGGTCCAATCAATGGGAAGAAATAGTGTCATTGGGTTTTCATGCTTACATTTAACTTAGAGATTATTTATCCAGAGTACCAGGACAATCTCAGTGTAGTGAATATGTGACTGAGCATGCACCACTGGCAGCTAGCTGTCTAGCCTGCTGTTCCTCCCAGTGTGGTAAAGCTCAGTGACTAGGCCACCTTCACCCAGCTTGACTCAGCCTACTTCTTCTGGGATAGCACATGGATAGCCCACTGCCCAGGAACAACACGCAAATGTTTCTTGGTACCTGAGTCTCCATTGCAGATAATCCTTTAGGGAAAGGGGCTCTGGGATTAGGCATGGCCTCTTCTTATGTGACTTGTTTCTTGATCAGGCTCTAGATTCAGTCAGCGTCTCGAGTTGGACAAATGAGTCAAAACATTGGATGGTGGGTATTTTTCAGCCTTCTGGTATTCTGAGGACTTTCAATGAAGCTTGAAGTCCACAGACCCATAGCGTTTGTCCTTCATCTGTTTATTCACACATGCTTATATAAAAATGAATGGGACATGGTAGAAATAAGAAATGGGAAGGAAAGAAGGACATGTAGTCAATTAAAATATAGAGGCTATAGAAGCCCACACTGGACTCAGTCCTTACCCGAGAAGCCCAGGTAAGTCAGGAGCTGCTTTCTGAGATGTGAGTTAAATAAACAGACACATGTTTATTTATATACAAAACCTCCACCACCAGGAAGGAGCCGCCCACTGGGGCTCCCGTGAAGATTGGCCCCTGCACTGAGGACTTCCGGGAAGCCTTCTCTGGGACATTTGTCTCATATTTGAATTAAATTTTTCCTGTTATTGATTTTGTTAAAGAATTTCTCAAAGCAAAAAAATTTTGTTTTTTGAGAATGTGCTAAAAAAATAGACCATTCTATAGAAAAATTCTCAACAAAATTCACATTGAATTTTAGGAAAAGGGACCTGAATTCCATTTTAAGACCCCTGACTCTTAGATCTTATGACTGGAAAACCACCTTTTGATATCAACTCTATCTTTGGGAGATTAGGTGGAGATGAAAATAACAAAGTCCCAGTGGATAATAAAATCAGATATTTATTTATCGTCTTACAAGAAAATTCTAAGTAATGAGGAAAACAAAGAGGGGTAATGGACTCATATTCATGTAGCAAGAGGGACAGGGGCTGGGGAACCAGGAGCTTTATTTTTCTTAATTAGGAGGCTTGAAGAGACCCAGAAAGAAAGCCAGCCCAGGTTAGAACATTAGAACATTTGTTTTCACATAAATGGGTGTCTCTTAGCAAGGCAGCTGACAGCAAGCTCAGACCCTCCCTACTTGCTCATCATCGTCTTTCCCCTCCCCTAGTTTAAAAAATAAATCTGTGTATGGAAATTATGCAAGCCTCTACCCAACTGTAAGAGAATACTCATTATCTGGGATCCCCAGCACAAGCAAAATAGATTATGGCATCTACCAGACAGAACAGAACTTATCATATAACAAAACAGAAAGAGCTCTTATGGGGTCTTTCTATCAGCTTTTCCTACTGCCAGAAAGCTAGGGCTGGTACACACAGAGACACACACACTCACACATGATTGTTCACATGTGCACTTTAGAAAAGATAATGACATCTTTTACATTTCATGTCCTTAACACAAAGATTTGAACCTTCCATTGTTTGGATTCTCTTCTGAGATTTTAGCCTTTTTGTTTTGTTTTGTTTTTGTTTTTTAGTTTCAGAGGGTTGAATGGTCCCTGACCCATCAAAAATACAAAAGATACTCACTCCGAATCTGTAAATGTGATTGTACTTTGAAAAGGGGTCTTTACAGACACAAGTAAGTTAGTGATCCTGGGAGCCTTCTGGATTGTGCAAGAAAGTCCTAAATCCAGTCCATGGGGTCCTCAGAGGAGACACGGGGGTGAGGGAGTGGGTTGGGGAAGAGTCCATGTGGAGGTAGTGCCAAGGGTGGTCTGGAACCACCAGAAACAAGCGGACAATGGCAGATTCTCCTGTAGAGCCTTTGAGGAAGCATGGCTTGCTGACATCTGGACTTCAGACCCACAGAGCCTCCACCAGTATGAGAATGATTGCTGTTATAAGACCAATCTCTGGTCATTTGTTCCAGAAGTCCTAGAAAACTAATGCACCATTGTAATTCATAATTCAACAGCTTGCAATCAGCAGGAGGGCAATAGTTCATTTAAATAATTTCCCTTTTTAGGAGCATTCTCCCCATTGAGATAATTTCACCTCTGCTCACTCTCGTTCATCAGTAAGGGTGACCATGCTCCTTTTCTAATGCAGAATGACCACATTCCCTAGTGAGAAATCCGGTCCTAAATGTGACCAACAAGGGTCTCGTCCAGATGAACTTGTCCCGCTGACTCTCGGGACAAAGCTGTTTTCACAGGATCCTTTTCATACACTTGAGACTCCTTGAGTTTTCTTGAGCTGCTCTAACGAAGTGGCAGCCTGGCGGATTAAAAAGTGTGTCTTGGTTTCTCACAGTTCTGAAAGCTAGTAAGTCCAAGATCAAGGCACCCACAGAGGCAGTTCCAACTTCATGATCTCATCTCAACCTAATTACTCCCTGATGCCCCGCCTCAAAACTAAAGCTTAAGGCATCAACGTATGACTTTGGGGGACAATATACCATCTAGCCCAAATGCTGACCTTTACATGTTCTGAAAATTATCATTGTCTATAGAGCATATGCTAGCAAAGAACACACGTGTAGCCTGCTAGTCATAGGTATAGATGAGTCATAATAAGTTTATAAATAAATAGAAGAAATAGTATATTTTAACCCCAATTCTATTTTTCGTATGAACTATAGGAGTGGTAGTATCGGCATTCTCTTCTGAGTTGTCTTCCTGAAGGTCATCTTGTCACCTGACTCCATGATTGACAGCTTGGGCTGTAAATCTGTTTCCTCATCTCCTCAAATTCCTGCTGTTTTCCTTCTTTCTTTTTCAACTCCATTTCTAATTTTTTCAGATTTATTATTTTATGTGTATGAGTGTTTTATCTGAGTATATGTAGGTGCACTGTGCGCATGCCTGATGCCTGAGAAGATCAGAAGAGGGCTTTGAATCTCCCTGGAGTGGAGTTACAGACAGTTGTGAGCCACCATGTAGGTGCTGAGAATCAAACTGGGGTCCTCTGCAAGAATAACAGGTGCTCTTAACCACTGAGCCATCTCTCCAGCCCCCCATTTTTAATTGTAAGTTGTTGGTATTGGGCGTAGTGTTAAATGGTTCTGCGCATGTCATCAAGGTTCAGACTAGATATAAACCCCGAAGTTACAGGGGATACTGTTAGCATCCTGTAGGATAACAGCCCAAAGAACACACAGCACTTCCAAGTTAGGAAGTTGTCCTTTTATTTCTGGAGTTAAGAACTCAGTATTTCCTAATCCATTCTTGTTGTACTGACTGTGGAAGGCATTTCTTCCAGGTCCATCACAGTGTATTTTTATAGTTTCAAAATGTATTTGACAGTACACCATTGCTTTTATTCTCAAGTGAATTATAAAAAAAATAGTCAAATACCAGAAAAGCCTAATAGCTAACTCTCTGCATTCCAGGTGGGTCTTATAAACAACTACATTGTTTTATGGGCCAGCGAGACTGTTCAGTGGGTAAAAGTACTTGTTGTGCAAGCCTGATGACCCGAGTTCAATCCCTGGAGCCCGTGTAAAGGTTCATGGAGAGAACTAACTCCACAAAGTTGCTTGGCCTCCATGCATGTGCCACATCACATGTGTGCCCCACCCCAATGACAACAACAATAAATTGAAAGATATTTTTATCTTAAACACTGTGTTCTTCTTAGTGCGGATTATGGAATCAGCTTCTCAAACCTTTAAGCAAACATACAGCCTATTTATGAGTGATTCATACAAAATACAACTCACTGGGTTTAGGGGTATTATTTACTTATTTAAAAATATCTCTATTTCTAATTGTGTGTGTGAGTATGTATATGTGTGTGTGTGTGTGTGTGTGTGTGTGTGTGTGTGTGTATACATGTGAGTGCAGGTGCCCATAGAGACCAGAAGAGGGCATTAAATCTCCTGGAACTAGAGTTGCAGATGGTTGTGAACCATCTGATATAGATTCTGGAAATTGAACCCAGGTCCTCTGGAGGAGCAACAAGTGCTCTAACTGCTGAGCCATCTCTCAAGCCCCTTAGATGTATTTTTAAAATGCCTAGCTATAAAAGTAAACCTTGGGCAAGTGTTTTGGATTATGGGCATAGTCTTTGGTTTTGCCTCTCGGTAGCCCTTCCCTTTGCCGTGTGACTTTAAAGTCCGGGCCATTAAACTGGTAGAGCCCATGTTTCCTCACCTGGAATACCAGCTGCCATCTGACTGGTTTGGCTAATTGTGCTGGCAGTGACCGTACGCTGCTTCTCCGCCACAGCCACGAGAAGTTTTGTGTGTCTCTGCTTTCTCTCTTGCCACTGTCTCACAGCCATGAGAAGCTGCCTAACCCTGCAGTAATCACAGCTACATGAGCCATACATGCATTGAGGCGCACCACCATGATTTTGTGACTCTTGGCTACAGGAGTGATTACAACCTTAGGCAATCAGAACCACACCAGACAGAGCTCAGTGCAGAAAGTCATACAGTGCGTACATCAACTCTTAAGAACCGTTATCTTACTCTTTTATTCTTGCACAGCTAAGCACCTGCCCCACCCCTCAACTAAAGCTCAAGTGAACTCACTTTTTCCATTCATATCATAGCTCACAAAATAACCTGAAAATAGCTGGGTGGTGGTGGCGCACGCCTTTAATCCCAGCACTTGGGAGGCAGATCCAGGTGGATCTCTGTGAGTTCGAGGCCAGCCTGGTCTACAGAGCAAGATCCAGGACAGGCACCAAAACTACAAAGAGAAACCCTGTCTTGAAAAAAAAAAACAAACAACAACAATAATAATAACAACAATAATAATAACCTAAAAATATCTCATCTGTAGTATTAGCTCTCAACATCAGCAAAAAAATCCTTCCATGTTTTCCCTCATGTACACATTACTCACATTCTGCATTTGTGGACTATACACTGGTGGCTGTGTATGACCACAGGATGAAATATCTGTTGGTAACACATTTCATTTACTTATTGGATAAACGTTTATACAGCCGGTTCCCTGTGCCAGGCACTGTCCTAAGTGCTTCATAACACTGATTTACCGAGTTCCTTCCGCAGCTCTATGGTGAGCTCTGTTAGTGTCCTTACTTTACACAGGAGGGAACGGAGGCCTTGAGAGGCTGAGAACCTTGCTGAAGGTCACCTTGCTAGCGAGTGGCAGAGCTGGGATATGGATGTTGGCCTTCTGGCTCTAGGGTCCATGTTCTTAATCATGACACAGGATAGTAATTACTCATCTACACGTCATGCCACGGTTGTTAGGCGGCACCTACAGGGCCATTTGGAAAAGGAGATTCTCAAATGGCTTCAAGGACTTTCTTGCCAATAAGCAAACACGTAACTGGCTTTGAAAGCCAACTGGCAATGGTGTGGCTGCTTTGCTGTAGAGAGCAACACTTCAAGTCACATCTCCATACTCTTGGTCTTGCCTATGTCTTAGCCACACAACTTGCAAGTGCTTTAATTGGAAAGTCTTATTTTGTACTTGGTCTAGGGAAAGTCTGTCGATTTATCAGGAGTGTGGTTATGCTGTGTTTAAAAATAAGAGGGAGGCTTAAGTTGCTTCTTGACCCAATGTGACGGTTTCATAACATAATCTATGAGATGGGGTGAGGAGTAAATAATCTTACCACATCTAATTTTCAGATATTATATACTAAGTCACTTATCCTAGCCCACACAGGCTCATATTTTATATTCATATGTGATTTCTGATTAATACTTACAACATTAATTATTTTATTGTTATTATTACTTTTGCTCCTTTCATGCTGCAGTGCACCATTTGTGTGTGTGAAAGAAAAGAGGGAAATGAGGTAAAATGTTGCAAAGCGGAGAGGCAGCAGAGAGTCAAGGTTGACGGATTTGCATCAGGTTGTCTGTAGTCAACCCCAAATCCAACATCTGTAATTATGATGACATGTATACACATACGTATACATATGATATTCACTCTTACTACATATTCATTGACATTTCAATTTGTACTTAACTTTCTCACTCAGTTTTCTTATCTATAAAATGGGATTAGCAGTGATAACACCTATCCTGTATAATCAATGTGAAGATTAAATGTGTTCACTTAAAATAAGAGCATATAGTAGGTGCTTAGTCAATATTTTCCACATAAGATTTGAAAACGTGTAGAAAAATAAAAAGTGAAATTTAACTATTGTAAATAGTAACAATCAAACATAATGAAGACTGCTGTTTGATGGCTAACCAGGACTACCCGGAATCCTAGTAACACATGAGTAACTTTTAAGAACATAATAGCGTGGCTGGAGAGATAGCTCTGCAGTTAAGAGTACTGGCTGGTCTTCCAGAGGACCCAGGTTCAAATCCCAGCACCCACATGGTGGCTTACAGCCATCTCTAACTCCATTTCCTTGGGTTCTAATACCACCCTCTCTGGCCTCTCAGGCACTATATGCACCTATATACATGATTTTTAAGTAAATCTTTTAAAAAACATTTTTTAAAGAACATAATAGCTGTCAAGGACAGAATGGGAATTTTGGAAAACCAAGCTCAACTTGCAAATCCAATTTGTAACATGCATACAAAGTTTTCTCCTGACCCTTTCTTTGGAAACCACAAACTACAACAGACCACATAGGTTGCTATTGCAGTACGACCAATTACTCCCCAAATTAACAGCTTAAAACAATCTTCGTGTTCTCTTCAAAATTTGAAGATAAGGAATTTGGAAAGAGCTCATCTGGATGGTTCTTGTTCAGAATCTGTCAAGCAGATGCCAAAGCAGTTGGCTGGAGCCAGACCATCTGAAAGCTCAGTGGGGCTGGGTGTCCAAGGTAACCCCCCGACCCCTGCCTCAGTCTTCCACGGGGACCTATTCATTGTAATATTCCCGCAGAAGGAAAGAAGAGCATAAAACGTAAGAGGGCCAGCAGACCTTAAGATCAACATTCAAAGGAAGAGAAAATGGGCCAGAGATTGTTCAGTAGTTGCTAGAAGGTGTAATTGGAAACCAGTATCAAAACTTCAGTATGTATTATGCATTCAATATAATGAAGATCCTCTCTCTCTCCCTTGACCCTCCTTCCCTCCCTGTTTCCCTCACTCCCTCTTCATCAACAACAGCAATTATAATAACTAGCCCTCTTGTGTGGCTGGCATTTGATCCTCTTCCAGCTGAGAGCTGAGCTGGGGCTGTTGACAGAGTGTTCAGTCATGGCTGCTCCAGCATGGCAACCCTAGGGGAATCTATAACAACACTCCCACCATACCTTCTCTGTTGAAGCCACCACGAACCTGTCTAGAGAAGAAAGACCAAGAATTCTGGGATAGATATTTTAAGGATCATAGATCACTCAGTAGAATTCCCAGCACCACCGGAGATCTGTAGACACATTCCTCTCTGATGTGTGTATTGAAAGTATTCTTCCCCAGTCTCTTGAATGGTTTCTTAAAGATCTCCTATGCTAACCTCTGCGCCATCCATGGATGCTTATCTTAAGCCTTTTGTAAGAGAAACAACACAGTGTCAGAACCAAGAGAGCTCACAAATAAGTCTAAGGAAAGTGGAGAGTTGATTGAAGTTTATTGAAAGCTAAGGACAGCCATGCTGGTCTCCCTTAAGACTGTGCACTCTCCCTGCTCTGAAGCCACAGAATATTTGAACAGCTCTTCTTTGGCAACCTCGGGTCCACTCAGCCTTTCCTGAGACTTAGAAAATTAATTGCTCGTTTGGTTTTTTTGTTTTGTTTTGTTTTTAATGGCCCTGCTACTTGTTCAAGAAAACTTTGTACATGAACGTGGAAAAACCTTTTCCTCTTTGCTCCGCCTTCCTGCCAGTCCCCCTTCAGGGACCTGTCATGTGAAGACTTGGCCTGGCCCTGCACTTGAAGCATCCTTTGCCTGAGCCTTCCTTTCTTATCAGCAGGGAAGGAGCCAATGCAGACTGTCCAATGTGAGAGCACCACCCACAGAAAACAGACCACAAGAAACTAGTCTAAGAGAGATTGTTCTTAAATGAATCCATATGGAAATGGGCCAGAATCCACAGCTGGAGGAGATCTGTTTCCAGGTTTGCAAACCGTTTGCTTTCTAAAAGTTGACACTATCCATGAGGCAAGTACATTTGGTATCTCCCATTGCTACTGATTAGGGTCACCTTTGTTGACTCTGTGTTGGGTCAAATAAGAAGAGAAGGACACTGAAACCCTCAGATGAGGCCAGAAGACTGAATCTAGGGTGGAGGTACTTTGAATCTCTCAGAATAAGGTTAGAAGAAACAGGACAGACTTGGCTCGGCTTCTGTTCAAACCCTGTCTCCCATGGCTAAGAGCATCTTCTTACAAATCCTGGTCTTCCTCCAACTTGAAGCTGCTTTTTCCATCTGAGTCAGCTTTCCTGGAAGGCATGTTCACACGCACCTGGGGGCCTGAGCCTGGTGAGACATGTCACTCTTCTATAAGTTGTGTCTCTGAGAGCATGAGCCACATAGCCATAAGGCCCCTCCTGGATCCCAGCCTTCCTGCCTCCCCCTGCTTTTGTTGGAAGGATCCCTAAGGAATCAGAGTTGTGTGTCATAGTTCACGTTCTAGGTAACTGGCATCTTGCAGAGCTCATTCTGAAGCGTTTCCATACAGCCCTCTTCCTCTGAGCCACATTTTGGATGTGCTTCAGCTCCACAGGCCAAAGCCTTAGATACAAAGCCTATTCTCACTGGCTGTGTGAACTCTTGGCCAGTCTTGAAGCCATTTTGACTGAAAATGAAGGGATGGAGAAAGGCTCTTCAAAGCAACATTTTAAAACATACTAATCACCAAGCCCAGATGGACGCCTGTTGTTGTAACTTTGTAGCTAAAAAAGAAACACACTATCCAAGTAAAGAGAAAAGCCGAAGAGGTCAGAGCTAAGAGCCTTAACTGCTTTCAGTTAGCTAGTCACTCCCTGAAGCAACGACTCCTCTGCTCAAAAGGGGGTTTGTCCTTTTATAGAATTCTGTTCTGCCTTCTCATTGGTTGTAAGCCCAACTGCCTAACTGCCGCATCACTACTTGTTCGCCAGACCCTGGCTATGGCTTGTTAATAGCTCTGACCCCTAGGCAACTTTATTTATTAAAATATAACATTTTAATACAAAAGAAAATATCACCACATTTCCCCTTTTCTATTTTAATAAAA
>CABHPH010143524.1:29084-54004 GCA_902168325.1 Peromyscus nudipes
GAGAGAGAGAGAGAGAGAGAGAGAGAGAGAGAGAGAGAGAGAGAGAGAGTTGAGTACAATCCTCGTGGGATCAACACTATACATTGTGACTTAAGAGGTTGTCCCCAGTTACATGCTCTCTATTTATGTCTGTTCTGTTCTCCTCTAAACCACGTTAGCAGACATTGCCTCTTGGCTCTTGTGTTCCCTTAAAGAGAAAAACAACACATGTGGGAATAAAATCCACCTCTCCCACCCCCACCCCCACCCCAGCCAATTATCTCCCCCCACAAACATCCCAGCTTTTTTGAGCTACAGGATGCAATGTGATTTTTTTTTTCCTGGATAGAGGAGAAGCAGTTGTTTCTTTCTCAACTAATTTTTGTTCCAAGACCTCACAAGGCGTGAGGAGGATAACTTCCTGAGTAAAGAGAGCATTTGAGTGTCTGCATCGAAAGATACACAAATCCCAGAACTTAATGGGAGAAGGGTGGAGCCTAGTGGGGGCAAAACCAGTGATTCCTGCTGCAGGGAAAGTGGGAAGCGGGACCTTCCTTTCCTTCCAGTCTCTCCCTCCCTCATCATTCACAGTATCTATAAAGAGCCCTGGAGACTCGAAGTAAATTGAACTCCTTCACTCCTTCAGCTTAAAGACAACGTCAAGTATTCTTCCTTCTAAAGACCCAGGTTACTAGTTGTGAAAGTTGGGATATGGAAGGTTCTTAGGAGATGTTATTCCAAAAAAATTCTAGTCTGAATTATTAGCTTGTTAAATTATAAATTGTCTTAAGCCATGTTTCTCTCCAGTTTCAGTTTCAGCCAGATTTTCCTGTATAAAGGACTCGGATTACACACACGCACAAGCACTAAAGTGGAGATGGTGGGAAGGGGGTAGGTAACCGTAGGCATCACCTCCGGAAAATTCCCGTAGCCACACAAGCCATAGGGGCAGCTCTAGCGGCTTCCCCAGAAGGCTATCCATCATGTCCAGGAGTGCACATTAAAATGTCTTTTCACTTGAGTCATCTGTTAGTCCGTTACTACTGCACATATCAGATTGCTTTTCATCTTAAATTAGATCAAAGTGCCCTGGAGAGGAAAACTCGGCTCCCTCTTCTCCTTCTAGGCTCTCCCCAGGAGGGGAGATTCCTACAGTATTCTCTGTCTCACCCGCCTCCACAGAATCATAACACTTTGCAAGAACCTGGTGTCATGATTGATCAAATCCCACACCCTCCCACAAACACGTGACTGGCAAATGAAATCTGGGCCCCATGCTAAATGCTGATTTTTCTCTTCAGGGTTCGACTCATTCTCCTCCGGCTACAGTCCTAAAAGGGCCAGAATTTGTATGACTCCTGATGTGAATCCTGCAGTCCTCTGAGACAGAAAAGGCACGAAGAGAGGAACCAGAAATAATTTCAGAGGAGCAAAGGAAACCTGCATGGGAAAAATCCACTACTTTCTTGTATTTGGGAGCCAACTGGATTGTCCTTATGTGATGGCTCTCTCTCTCTCTCTCTCTCTCTCTCTCTCTCTCTCTCTCTCTCAGCATCGTGCCCTTTCACATGGGTTAATGGTCAAGGAAAACTGAGCCTCCATATAACTCACTGTTTATTACATGAAGGTACCCTGTGGTTCTTATGTCACCAGGGGTACAAATGGCTACAACATTGGAGTGAAATCCTGCCCTCCACAGGCCAGGACCACATGTGACACATCAATTATGTTCCTAATGCCCTTCCCTGGTACCCTGTGTTTCCAAACGCTTAATGCTCCTAGGAGTAAATGATTTCTTTCCACTCTTGCTTAAAGTGCCAGGAGGCAAGAGAAATTTAAACACGCCTAAGATCAACATTGTGAGTTTACTTGGCCTCCCCCTCTAGCAACGCTGTCATGAACTTCTTCGGCTTCTTAGTTGGGAATTTAAAAGGCCTATAGTCTTGGCAAGGTTTATATAACAATGTTTCTTCTGTGTGAATTACAAACTTGCAAAAATCCCAAGCTGTGTGGGTATCGTTTTTGGTCAGTGGATCAACACGGGAAGACAACAGGAAAACTCAACACCATGTCCAGCCAAACACTGTTTCTGGGTTTGGACTGGTGGGTGGAAAGAGCTTGGATGGCTCCGTCTCTGATAAGGCCAGAAGCCTGGCTTTTGGAGGATGGTGGGCCAGCCTCCTCTCAGTGTTTTGTTTTGTTTTTTTAACCATATCTGAAGCTCATCATCTGTGGTCCTTGCAGAGCCTCAGGTGCTGATCAACGTGGTAACTGACAGGGCACTGGGGAGAAGCTACTGGATGTGTTACATCTCTGGTTTCTTGGGTCTCTCTGCCCAGCCCCTCTTAGACAGTTAGGAGACCTGGTTTGGGCTGGGTTTGGCCCTGAAAGGCTTGGGGTTCATCAACAAGGCAAATGTACTTGACTGCACCAAAGGGGCCTTTGTGATAGGCCCCACCACATTTTTAGTTTCCTTATGACCTGCTGTGGACAGTCCATTGGTTTTTCTTCCTACGGTAGTTGGCATAAAACCTTCTTGAAGAGAACTCAGGGCATGGGTCTTCTAAGTGACTTAGTTCCAAGCAAAGTCCAAATGACCCTCACAAACACTGGAAAGCATTTCCTTTATAAGACTCTGGATCCCTGAGATGAAGCTCTCCTCTAAGGGCAAGTTTTCTGGCTTTCATGAGGTTACTCAGCCAAAGGATGAGACTCAACAATAAACATGACACATCACAGGCAGTGAACGTGTTAGGAACTAAAGGCTAATAGTGGGTCAAAACTTGGCCCACAACTGATTGGCATCAACGTCAAACACCAGAATGACATTGCATGCACAAAGCCCCACGGTTCCCTTCTTGCTCTAGTTCTCCATCCAGAATGGATAAAAAGAAGGTTCTAGGCAGCAAGGCCAACCAGCAAGAAGAGGTATTCCAAAAAGCCTACCTTTTTGTCTTATCAAGAGGGACACAAAATGATGTAGACAGCAAAAGGATACAGAAGATGGTGAGAGGAAATTGGTGAACAGTGTTTAATCAAGTAAGGCATGTCAGAGAGGGACAGGAGCTGAAAGACACACAGCAGTGCAGGTGTTTCTGATTTGTTTTCATGATTCGAGTCCAGACAGTGATCAGTTAAATCAAAAGGCTTCCACTGAACATTGATTCACACCTGTTACTATTCATGAGTCATTAACCTTATCCCCCAGAAATATTATTTAGCTCCGAATATAAATGGAAAGAATTATATTGACTGCAGTCTGTGTTTTTAACTACCTAATTGTAACAAGATCACACTATGTTGACCAAGCTGGCCTCGAACTTGCAGTGAGCCTCCTGCCTCAGCCTCCTAAGTACTGGAATTAAAAGTGTGTACCACCTCACCTAACTGGGGACTGCAGTTTATTTAAATCAGAACTTTTCAAATTTTCTTCTAATGGTGGAAATAAAAATAAACATAATCACAAGATTGTAATACACAAAACAATTTCAAGAAGAAATGTTTTGGTCACAGGGCTCTTCCCTACCCCACCAAAATTCACTCCATGAAGTAACCATGGCTTTCAGAGGTCAGAGGATGAAAATGCGTGTTCTAGTAAATTATTCTAAAAACTAATCACGGTTGAAACACTGGACCAGGCATCCTCGGCAAGCATTGCCAAGAAGCTAACAGAGCTCCAAGCAGGAATGGAGACGGAGACTCAAGGCCTGGCTTTGCTGTGAATGATATTATCAATAGGAGTATCTCTACAGCTACTATTATCTCCCACAACTTCCCTGTCAGTTCAGTGGTGACTTTAAACAGCACTGTCACAAGGCTACAATGACATCACCCTTGGACGGTCTCTCCTGTGTTGGAATACCTACTATTTATTTATCACTCTCATTTTCGGGTCTGCTGATGTTTTGAGGTACCCAATCCGAAAGGAATAGGAAAAGAGGATTTTATCATAATTTTGAATATTGAAGAAGTCAATCATAATTTGATAAGGTTGCATTCATGGGATTATTCCGAACACAAATTCATCTGTGTCTCTAGAAACTGTTAATGAAAGCAGACAGAAACATTGAAAGAGTCTTTTCTTGTCTCTTGCATGCCTGTTCCGAGGACTGCATGTCTAGATTCATAAGTTTGGACGTGATTCAAATAGATTCGCTTTCAAATCAGATACTTCTGCCCCTTGTTGGGTCTTGGTGGAGTGTGTGATGGATTAGGCACCTGCTGTCCCATGTCTGAAGCCAGGACCTCTTAAAGCCAACTTCCTATGGAGTTTAGAAATACAGTGGTAGTTACTCTTGGAAGTGGTTAGCTGTGGGTAAAATAAACAGATTAGCCAAAGAGGTACAAATCTTATCTTCAGGTTTATACATCCAGTGTGGGTGTTTACTTCTAAATCAATTTGGAGTGAAATTTATTTGTTGGTGTATATCCCCAAAGGTAGGTAGCTATGGATGGGATGACTCTGTCTTAGGGCTGCGCATGATTCTTTCATAGTAAAAAAATTTGTTTAACTCAGTGAGAAATGGTTATTAAGATATGTAATGAAGTGCCATTGTTTGTAAAGATCTGATTTCAGGATCAGTATTTCTAGAAATAAGTGCATATAATGCAACCATTTTTGATGAACCCTCACAGCACACAGTACAGAAATATATATATACATAAATAAAATATATATATACAAAATCTCAATTATATAGAAAAGGCAATGCATAATAAATATTACATATGCAAGAAACAATTTATAGTATTTCTAATTGCATGAAATGATAAGTAGATTCCATCTGAATATATGTTGCTAAGCTGTTGTTGTAAGTTAAGTGTATACGTGTATGGTTGGTCTCCCCTCACAGGAGAGGGGCTGCGCGCCACACAGGCACCAGGCCAGTGCTGAATAATGCCTCTGTGTTCACATACCTTCACCCCCAGAGTCTGTTTATCCACCCACTGGGGCCCGTTCTTAATGTTCCCATTGCTTTGCTGGATCTTGTAGCTTTGTGGCCTCTGATTTGCTTTCCTAGAGATGAAACCTAAGAAAATCCACAGTTTTAATTAGGGTCGTCGTCATGCATCTAGTAATTCCTCTGGAGTAAAGGATCAGTATTATAGACTCAGAAACAAGCCTCGTAAAATAAAAGTGAACATAAAGTTTGGATCAAAAGCAAGTAAGTTTGTATCAATTTCTGGTTGTTTCTTTTCTCCACATGTGGATGAGAAGGTGCTGTGCCTGCCACACTTCCTGGATTCAGACATGGTTAAAATCATCTTTCAGATGCGTCTGGACATACGCTTCCAGCCATGTCCTTCTATACCCATTAAGAAGAATTATTTTCATAGCTCGGGTCTTGAGGGCAGTTGCTTTGTCTGCTGGACGCTGTTTCTTAGAGCTGACCTCTGTTTCTGTCACCAGAAAGAAATGGTCAAGATACTTCACATTTCTACAGTGCTTTGCCATCTAAGAAGCATGTCCACATATTCTGCTTACTTGATTTTTACCATGACCTTGTGTGAGTCACAGCAGAGCAATGCTATCTCCATTTTTGACATAAGATAACAAGCTCAGAAAGAGCAATGACTTATGTAAATTTGTTCACTAAGGTTCTGAGTGGCCTGGCTGAGAGTGATCCTTCTGGTGACTCTTTATGCTCTAAGCAAACTTTAGCTGATGACCTGACCTTACTAAACCAGTGTTTATTTTGCCTCCTGACTGTAGGGTATATTATTTATGTTTGGGCAGACAATAAGGAAAGTGCTTTACTCTACACCAAGAATGTTCATTTGTCAAGTCACAAACTGGGAAGAATCAGGGCTTCATCCTTGGATTTCATTTCTCTCTTCATCAAACATGATCTGATTAATTCTAACGTTGTATTCTTGGTTTAAAAGTTTTAATGTATTAATTTGCACGCACACACACATGCACACGCACTTACGCACAGCAGACTTGTGGATGTCAGAGGACAACTTGTGGGAGGAGCCAGTTCTCTCCTTCTACCGCGTGGGTGTTGAGGATTGAACGCAGATCACAAGGTTTGGCCATGCAACACCTCTGCCCGCTGAACCACCTCACCAACTTTTTAATCTGTAATTTGGATATTAAAGGCACTCACCTGAGCATTTCTTTTTTCTTTCTTTCCTTTGTGAGGGCTTATAGATTTCAGCTGGACATCTTTACTCACAGAGTATGTGGTACACATCTAGGTACCCTCTTTATCAACAAAGCATCTCGAATGAGCGTTGAGGGTGGATATGGCCTCTCTCTGCCCATATCTGCTGACTTTTGTGGGATGTGCCATCTATAACTTGGGGGTCAGGAAGCACAGGGCCTCTCTCTGCCCATATCTGCTGACTTTTGTGGGATGTGCCATCTATTTGAATCTTGGCCACTCTGCCAAAGTGGGCTTGTACTGTGAGAAAGAGTGCCACGTTAGACCCCTGGCTGGACACCCTAAATGACACCCCTGTCTTCAGTGACTAGTTACCCTTGCCTTAAGACATCCTGAAACTTTCTTTTTCCTTCCTCTTCCATTTTTGTGATGGCTGCACCTCATCTAGCTTGCTTTCCTGAGGCACAGTGAAAGAAGGAATCCTGTGGGGGTTGGTCATCTCTCAGCACCCCTAAAGGAAAACAAACTCCATCCATTTTCCAACTTGGGCAAAGTATCTACCTCAGTTTTTTGACTGTTAGTAAATCCTTAGTAATCTTTCATTTGCCAGCTCTGAGGACCACTGGAACAGGTTAGGGTTGGAACCCCAGGGACACTGGTTCCTTACTCTTCTGTCACACTCCAGGGAAATCAGCTTTTGAATTTAAAAATACACAATGTGTCTTTTGTCCACCTGTCTTCTCTGAAATTACCTTCCCATGGAAGCTGTATGTCTGACAGTCCTAAGGGGAGAAGCTTGGACTCACAAGGCAAGAAAAAAGAACCTCACACAACTAGTATATCAAATTATTATCCCATATTGCTAATAACTGTGTAGATATTTGACACGTGGCTATGAAACAGGGAACATAAATGATCCTGTAACTTTAGCTCCCTTAAAGCCAAAGGCAACGGCCCATAGAAAGATCTGTAAAATTATGACTAAAACAGTCTTACAAATCATACGTGTCCAAGGAACCATTAAAACATGCAGCATTTTAAAGGACAGGGTAAGCTTGAACCCCAGAAGTGCATTTCATATTTGTGGAAACAGATCAGACCTCAGTGGTAATTATTCATGGTAACTCTGTTTAAAAATTCTTAGCTACTTGTCAACCATGAGAGTGCATTTTAAATGTTCTTTCATAACACTTAGAGGAGAAATTTATAAGGATTACTAAATTTAAAGAAATGCAGACTGTCACCTTTGAGGCATGTTGATTGATGCAAAATTGACCCAAATAAATGCAGTGAGTGGCTGTCTTCCAGCCGGTGCTTTCGATGCTGGACAGTTCCATACAATAGGTCTACATTTTCAAAATCACATTTATCTTAATGGAAAGAAGGTAGAGCGACTTCCAGTGAGCTGCCTGGATAAATCTGAGGTTGTATTTCCGTGTAGTTGTAGATGGTTGACCAACTTGTAGCAGGATCCCATGGCTTCCATGTCTGATTTGGAAACTGCTCCTTCCAGCAATACCAAGGACTGTGCCATCAGGTGCTGCAGGATAAAGGGGAGGGAAACAAACACCCAGAACTTTCCCTGGAGTTTGGAGTCACAACATTTGGAAGAGGGAGGTAGGTCTTGAGCCAGGCTCCCTTCCATGACTACATATTTGGCACAGGAAGCGTCTCTGTGGCTGGAGAATGGATTGATTGCTTGATATTTATTGAGCACTCATGGAGGGTATGGTTCTCAATATTCATGAATACATCAATACTTTTTCTCCCCAACCAGAAACACGATGCTTCCTAAAGTAGTTTATAAAATGCTTCTTACCTGAAATCAATCCTTTCAAGATGTGTGCATGCACACAGAGTAAGGAAATGTAATTGAGCAGGAGTCCCTTGTCCAAGGTAGCCCAAGTACTTCCCATTATCCAGTCTACCCTCTGATTAAAATGAGAGCACCTCATGTCATTAGTGAATCTGTATCAGTCCTGCCCTGAGCTCCCCAGCAGCCACTGGGAGATTTCAGAGCAAAGGTCTTGTGGCATTGGGCAGGATCCTATTATTTCTATCAGGGGCACACTTGGCAAACCTAATGAATGGGCTATGTTTGCAAACGACTGCCCAGGAGGATTGAGCTCCTCTAGGCTAGATGATTTCATTAGTTGGTGTCTAACTCATAAGTCTGAGTTATTTATTGTAAAACCAAATAGAGACCATATGACTTTGAAGATCTGATCAGACCAGGCTGTGTGGGCCAGATACTGAGCAGACGACGTCTCCCAGCATTCATCTGTCACAGTCCATTTTTCACTTGCTAAATCAGCTTTATGCAAATCTTACCATGGCAGGGCTCACCTATTCCAGAACCCTGCTCCCTTACCTCCAACATCTGTGGATTTTTTTTTAAGATATGGGTAAATAAACACAAGTCTTTAGAGGTACACTGACAGTTATAAAATGGAATGAAATATTAAGTCATCTTGTTTAAGCCTCAGTTTAACATATGGTGAAATGATGTTTCCAAGACCACTGAGCCAAAATGATACCCACAGGGAAAAAAATACTATTATGTAAGTTACGCATAAGCAGGTCTAGAAGGAGCCTTCTCCAGTCTTTGGCAACCATCTCTCCTTCCTCCAAGCTTGCTGGATTTCCCTCTTAACTTACTCTCCTAGATTATAAAAGCAAAGCATAAGATAAGCAAACATATGTGCAAACAAAAAGTAATATATGCTTTGGAATATATCATCTGTTCGAACAGAACCAAACCGTTACTGATATTTTATGGCATATACTCGTTTCTTTCTTACTTCCTTTTAACTTTGGCATAGAACACACACAGCTTGGTACAAAACTGCAAAAACTAGTGGGTTTTTTTTTTTTGGTTTTGTTTTTTGAATAGTGTTAGTCACGCAATTTCTTCTTTCAACAAACACAAATTAAGATTTCATACTAACTATACTTGGAGCCATAGGGTTGTGGAAGACACAGCCCTCTCACTGGCATATGCAAGCCTGGTGTTCTCACTGTGTCCTGGCTCTTTCATTGAAAACCCAGGGCACTGAGTAGCAAACCTTGTCTTGTGGGTATCTGCTGTCCTGCTGTAATGACACCTGACCCCACAGGGCACAACCCTCCACAAGATTTCCTCACTTTAGGCAAGAGCTTGAAGCCCAGGAGTCCAGGGCTTGCACATATATGACCCACTGGCTTTAAACCTGTGGGTTCCCAATATCCCCTCACATTTGATATTTTTCCAAATTACAACTCAGGGAAGTGCTATTCATATATTCTAAAGGTTTTGGGGGTTTTGTGGGGGAGGGGCCCTGGGAATTGAGCTTAGGTCTTTGTATATGCTAGGCAAGTACTTTGTTATGCCTGAGTTACAGTCTCAGCTCCAAGTACAATTTTAGATAGCCAAAGAATGGAAAAATAGAATCAGCCAAAACAATTCATGCACAAGAAAAGATCGAGAGGATCCCAAATGCAAAACTGGGGATCTGTCATCTTCTCAGCACATCAATGTGTGACAATACGCAGAATAATGCCAATTAGACCAGCATGCCACAACTTCAAAATCCAGACATTTACTGCATGTTGACCATGTAAGCATGACTGATTGACTCATTGTCCACATGCTTTCCATCTTGTGATTCACAGCTCCAGCCCACTAACCACGTGGTTGGTCTTTCTGGTATGATCGTCCCATGCTGAGCCATCTCATTGGCATAAATTCTAAGTGGTTCCAAGGACCCACCGAGAATAACAAAGACACTCCTATCCCTCCATCAGTTTCAAGCATTTAGAGGCCATCTCCCAGGTATAGGACTCAAAGGTCTGCCTATTCCCGAGATACCATTATGCCTTCCTTTCTCCACACCCCTACAATCAACATGTACTAACCTTGGGTGAAGAAATGTGTTTAATTAACAGAACATGTGCATGGATACAGTTCTCAACACTGTGTCTTTGGACTACAAGGGGACTCAGAGGTCTCAAAATTTAAATAATTATCAGCCTTATTCACCATCTGCTGGATGGAGAGTCTTTCTGTCCACAGTTCCTATTTAAGAGCTCTGGAGTTTGGGTCTGCAAGTCTCCTGATTTTTCCAGATTGCCTCAAGTGTCTGAAGTTACCATGATGATCTCCTCTAAGTCTGCACTTGTCTCTTGACAGCACGAAAGGTTTAATTCCCCAAATTGGCTATTAGGCATGCAAGCCTGTGCACGCGGTTGGAAGAGAACTCAGGTTTAGGTTCTGAGTTCTCCTTCTGAGCCGCTGCTGCATTTTCCTCCTTCCAGTCCAACTGAACATTTTCTCTCCTTCCAAAGCAATAATAGAGAAAAAAAAAGTTTGTGTTTTAGGAAAAGAACAGATGGTGGGGGTGGGGGCAAGTTGGAAGCACCCAAGAAACTCTAGTGATGCCAGAATTCCCTCAGGTCACAACTGGAATACACAGTGGGTTTAAAGAGGCATACAAGGCAGCCTGACTGAGAGGGAGATCCATTTAGACACTATGACCCGGGACTTGAAGGATGACTAGTAGAAGAATGGTGTGAAACTAGAAAGATCATGCTAACTGCTATCCAGAAACAAAGGCAGGCAAACTAAGAGCTGACTGCAGGGAAGTCTTGAGCTCACAGGAGATGCAGAAAAGGGTAAATCAGAAAAGATTCTAAATTTCAAGGTCCAAGGAACGTTAGCCAGGGAGATCAGAGATCTGTGTCCTTCTATGCAATGGTAGTTCTTGGCCATTCCCGGAGAAGCAATGCGTGCGTTGTCCTAGTCAGAGGAATCCCTCAGCTCTTTAGGAAGAAAATTCCATTTGATTGTGTGATGCTGCTGAATCCATGCTTTGGATGGGTTTCTGGAACTCCTTCATTGGTGTGTGAGAAAAAGTTGTATAAAATAGGGCGCTGATAACATTTAGCCATGCCAAAAACTGACTTGAACATAAAAAAAAAAAAAAGGCTTCACAGAATGCCTCTCAAGTCTCTGCAGAGAAAAAGCAGCCAACTTAATTCTGTTTTGATTTTCCCTGATGTGTGACCTGATTTGTGGGCTGGATTTCCAGAGCCACAGTTGTCCCGACCCCTATTCATGTCTAAGGCTTGCTCATGCCCAAATATGGATCTCTCGTATTTTGTGTTGACCATGTGCCTGGGTCCAACCGTCCAATCCAAGCCAGAGTCCTCGCCAAAGCCCTAACAGACACAACATAGACTAACATTATGTGATGGATAAACAATCCTGCCTGGAGTGACAGCATGTGAACAGCGTGGCTGGTAGGCTTGTGAGCAGGAAATGGGGTGGAGTCTGTGAATGACTGCTCCTACAGTCGCTGTTGGCTGCCAGCTCTGCCGTCAGCTTCTAAAGCAAGGACCAGGAAGTGCTTAACTCCTCTTTAGGGCTTCCAAATTCCACTGTCCTCCAGAGAGAGAGAGACCTATAGATCACAGTGTCATAGAAAAGAGAATATAGACTCAAACGGAAGATGCCTGAGACCCACAGGATGGAAGGAGAGTACTGACTCCCTCTGACTTCTTAAGACACATACAACGTTGCGTGTGCACACACACATGTACATACACACATAATAAATTCATTTTATTTTTTTAAAGAGATAGAGAAGAAAGAAAGAAAAGTATTGGAGGGACAACTATAGGGAGGAAATAGTCAAAGGAGAGACAGACTCAGAAAGAAGGAAGCAGTTGTGGAAGAGATAGGAGAAGAGGAATAAGGAATGACTTAGGTAGTGGTAAACCTGAGGGAAACTCCTAAGGACAAATGCCAACCACTGAGTAGAGACTGCCAGGGCTCATCGCCTGCTTTACATGGCATCCTTTATCGTCTGTTTCACTGGAAAATATGGAGAGCCCACATCTGTGACCTTCACCTGCTACCATGACATTTAAATCACTCCGTACCAATGGAACTTTCAATGTTGATATACGAAGGCCAATATCCACCACTGTGTTAGAGCCAGGTATTTGTACTGGGTTTCAACCCAAGCCTTCTCCACCTATAGGCACCATATCTTCTTTATGATAATGCTCAATTCTTTGGTTATGGGCAGTCGGCATGGATATCTTCATGGTGTGGATCTGTGTTGATTCCTTTTTCTCCTCATGAAACCATGGGTTCCCAAACTCCCTAGTGCACTTATTGTATGAACCAAGTTTTGTCTCCTGAAGAGTTTTACATCTGTCAAAGATGGATCATCACTCTCCACTCTGCCCTAGTTCCAAAGGATTTTATTTTTCTAACCAGGCCCTCTGCCCACCTTCTCTCCACAT
This sequence comes from Peromyscus nudipes, assembly GCA_902168325.1. Lineage (NCBI taxonomy): Eukaryota > Metazoa > Chordata > Mammalia > Rodentia > Cricetidae > Peromyscus > Peromyscus nudipes. Next base: position 41,459 of record CABHPH010143524.1, read on the forward strand.
CCCCTTTCTGCTTTTGTAAATTTCCATGCTCCCTTAAGAACTTTGGAAATCAAGGCCCAATATTTTTTTTTTCACAATGTACATCTTCTTACCATATGCCTTCTTCCTTGACACATACTGCTTTTGAAGTAATAAAAACTAAAGTCACATATCTGTTTGCAGAACAAAATGATGAAGGAAAAATACAGAGGGTGGGGGGTGGGGGGAGAAAGGCTGAAACATTCCAAAAGACTCATAGCCCCCAGGTCCTGGCCCCCGACTTCTTACTGTTTTTATGATCAAGTTAAAATGTCTCTTGTTATCTTGGGGGCACTGCTATGATCTCTGCTCACTCAGAGTCTTCAGATACATAGGTCCTGGAAAGCTCTTCCCCATCCATTTCTCCACCTGCCTACCTGCTATATATACTCCTACTAGAGTTAAAACACATCCCTGGACAGTTGGTCTCCTGTTCTGTGATTTCATGTGATATCCTTACTTCTCCTCCAATCCTCTGTGTTTATTCAAAACTATTTATGTGCTGGGTACCAGTCATAAGTTCCACAGAACAGGTACACAGCATGAGTCTTGGTGGCTTCATAAGGACTTTCTTGGAATCTTAGATAAAATCCTAGCATAACATCTTACTGCTGGGTAATTTGGGATATGTGTGTGTGTGTGTGTGTGAGAGAGAGAGAGAGAGAGAGAGAGAGACAGAGAGACAGAGAGACAGAGAGAGACAGAGAGACAGAGAGACAGAAAGACAGAAAGACAGAGAGACAGAGACAGAGAGAGACAGAGAGATTCTGGATTTTTTAACACCCCCTCCTTCCCTATGTCAGAATAAACAAGGATTGCATTTAACCAAGCACACTCACGAAGGTCTCTACAGATACCATTTGATTCCTCCTTGCTAGAAACTTGCTTTTCATTCAGAACATTCTCAGGATTGTTTTTGGAACTCTTCCTGCAAATGTCTCCACATCCTATGTTCCCTGGGATCCTTGGGGTGGGGGTGCCATGTGTGAGACTTCAGTGGACCCTGTAACAGCAGGGCTCTAGGAGCCATGGCGTTGACATTACACTACTCTTAGGGAATGTACATTTGTTCTGAGCATATTTGGAACTTGTCTCCAAGGCCTCACTATATGCAAAAAGGAAAGAAAGAAACAGGAAATGAAAAAGTCAGCAGAAAGAAGCTTAGACACAGCTCCAAAGGCCTTCAACGTCAATATTTTTTCCCAAGGGGGAGAAACGCCAACTATTTTTCAATGAAAAGAAAACTTTATTTTATTAACTGCTGATGGCTTTATGACAGTTGGGTGATCTGGTCTATAATTTCTAAGCCATTCTTGAGCATGCCCCCTCTGGAACCGTCCTTACAGTTACTGAGGCGCTAATTCTCTTCACCATGATTTCTGTGAAAGACAGCAACATCGAGACTCGAGACTGGTGGTCATGTTCACATGGCCAGGCAGATGTGAAATCTGTGCGCTCACATTCCCACACTCTGGTGTCATGTTCTTCCAGGAACTATATAACACAATGGTGCAAAAACAAAGTGAAATCACTCAGCTCCTGCCACATCAATAACGCTCACTGCCCCCACCCCAGGGGTTTTCTCTGTCTCTTTTTTTCTTAGGTTTTTAATGAGTTCCTCTTTCTCCACTAAACATCAGATCAAGTCCCAGTATTCTCAAAGCGGAACATGGAAATCCTCAACTTGGGAAAGAATAGGGTAATAATACGATGTGATTTACCTACAAGTAGTGACATTTCAAAAAAGGAATCCTCTGAAAGGCTGGAATTATCCACCCTCTTCCTGGAAGCATTTCTTTTTTTTTTTCCCCCAGCAACTGAGTGAATGCTCCCCAGGGCAGGGGTAAAGAGTCTACTTAAACACAATTATGGACTTTAAATAGTCGTATAAATAATAGGAGCAACTTGCCAGCATATTACTCTCGGTCAGAAATGTATTTGGTGAAGATTAATCCTGAAGATGGGAAAACTTTCGTTCGAAGCCTCTAGTGCAATTTTATCTAAAAGAGCAAAACACTCTAATGCCTTTAAGTATGTCATTTGCTTAATGTGATTTTATGTAACCATTTAAGTAAGGCCTCCAAAGAACTAACGAAAGCACGGGAAGTTGTCATTAATATTAAATATAGTATGCCCACAAACATTTGCAAACCAGGAACATGAATTCAAAAAAGAACAGGCCCAATATCCCCAGCTTGGAAACTGCTGCCCCGGGTGTTTGTGTTGTGGACGGCTTCTGCCTTGCATTGGAGTGTGTGCTAGGTTTTCATAATGCTAAAAGTCTTTCCTTGCGAACAAAGTAGTACCTTAGCCTGCTCTTTTCTTCCGCCCATCCATCATGAGTACTTGACAGTTACTGCAAATTAGATAAATGGGTTGGACTATTTGTGTGCTAGCCTTGTTATTTAGTTATAAAATTAAACAATAAAACATTAACAATATAAAAATAATGGGAACCTCCTTCTATTCCTAACCTGGATGAAGAATGCATGCCATTTATATTTCAACAGGAGACGAAATCTCATTGGTAGTTTAAATCTGGAGTGACAGATATGAATCACACATTCACTGGTAGAAAATCTATCTGGGTTACTTTGCTTAATGGCTTGGAAATTGAAGAAACAAATTCAGCTGGGATAATTACAACAAAGATCTTAAAGATGAGAAAAAAATATGAACAGAACCTTCAATGCTTCTTGTTAATCAGAAAACTTCCAAGTAATTTCTATACAACTCAACATTTAAAAATATTTAGAATTGTTTCCCTGTTTTTCTACAGAAAGATACAATCATCAGACTTCAGGGAGTTCCATTTACAAAATAGATCGGTCTCCAAATAAGATGCATAGGCATAATGTGCACAATTGCTATTACTATGGTACAGTGGCAGAGTGTATTTGGCTTTTAGTGGTGACCAAGTTTTAAAAAAAAGAAGAATTTAGAATCAGATTAAGACATGTTGCAAACCCTCTCTGAAACCAGAGAGAATTTTGAATAACTCATACGTGTACAGAACGAGTCCCTTCCAAACTTGTCCATCACATATCAGAGGTCTGAAATGTTTTCCTTCAGACTTGGCTGGCTTTGTTAGTGACTGTGAAATCATTTGGTCTAGGGACATCAATTGCTTTTTGTTTCAGAAAAACAGAGCAGGTAACACTTGCCTACTTTGACAGTGTGATCACGTACTGTCATGTGAGATCTCCACGGTCAGAGGACATGGGAAAAAAAAAAAACCCTAGGAATTTGGTGATGGGTGAGTGCTTTCCCCTCCAGGGTCATGGCCCTTGGTTAAGGTGATCCTTGGCTGTGGTCACGAAGGCAAGACCTCTCGAATGTGCAACCTCAAGTCAACAGGAAGAACACAGACATTGTTTGTGGAAAGGGAAGTGCAAGAGGGAAGGCTTCAGCATCGGGTCAGACACATCAGTTTTAGGTGTGTCCTCACAAGAAACTCTCAGGGGAGAAAAGACCACCTCGGCTTTATGGCTGTGTGTTTTGTGGACTTGGGAATGATGGGCCACATGACCTGTGGCAGTCAGTCTGACCTCTAAATTTTGTGAGGTTGACATGGGCTTTTTTTGTCAGTTAATATCCCCAGAGGCCTTTTCAACGACTCCCAGGATGAGAGGAAGGGATCTCGTCACTGGACAGTGTATAAGACTGTCGTCTTGCTTCCGTCTGACTATGACCTGGACTTTCAGGGAGGGCTAGACTGTTGAATACTTCATCAGTTTCTGTGAATTCAGAATCCAGTCGTTCTCTCCCCTTGTCATTCTTCAGTTCGGGATGGGAGCATCCCCTGCAATGAAGCCAGGATGGGCCACAGCGGAGGGAGCAGAGAGGAAATACACCACATGGAGAGGAATTATTTTAAAAGCTTGGCAGATAAACTCGTCTCCCTCGACTCTTCTAGGACCCCTCCAAAAAGTTTGGCAGGCCTGGGACCGCTTTTTTCCTCTGTCAAAATTTCATTTGGCTTTTATAACTAATTTGAGGCGCTCTTGTCCTTGAAGCTTTCCCATGCCCGCATATCAGAATGAGCAGAGAACCTCCATGAGTTCTTTTCCTGAGGGTCGGGATGTGTGTCACCGAGGCTCTGTTATATCTGCTAAAACTATGCCTGCCCCTGTGTGACACCAGAGGCTTCTGGGATAGAAAAGATAACATGGCATTCAACCTTTATAACTTGCATGGGCTCATTGGATCCTGGGGAAGGGAGGTGACCGGGCTTGTGTAAGTTCTGACATAGGTTCTCTTTTAGCACGGGGAGTTGTAGTGGGTTCTTCTAATAATGGCCCCTTTTAACCGAGCAGAGCTTGAGCCTAGAGCCTGGGAGGCCAGACAGAGCAAGACACCAGCTGAGAAAAACCCGTCTCTCTCGGGTGTGAATGAAGTCTTTTAGTGCCCTGCCTCACCCGAGCAACTCCCAGGCTCCGAAAAACGTCCTGTTTGATATTATAAGCTCCCAAAAGACATGGGCTGCGACTGCTCTTCTTACACAGCCCAGCGCCACATGCCACACGCCACAGGGCTCTTTCATAAATATTGTTCAGTGACGCTCACTCTCCTCGTGAGTGCGTGTGGAGGGTTCAGGAAGCCCCAGGGAGCCAGTGCGCTGGCTACATCACCAGACAGCAGCCCAGGGATTGCCTGGGGAACCTAATACTTGCTGAGTTTCCTCTCTGAGTGGTGCCCCTCTGCACCCGCTTTGTGAGACGCAACCAGGAAGCAGAGCTTGGTTCCTCAAACTTGCTTACAGTCTAGTGCAAATCTTAGTCCTGGGGCTTACAGAAAACGGGGGCGGAGTTTAACCAGCACACTTAGGCCGGAAGAATAGTAAAGGAAGGATGCACGGATCCACAAGACTAGTCTCTTGAGAGTCTGCCAGCCTCCTACCCGTGGGCTCCTGCTGTGAGAAAGCACCTGAAGGATAGATAGTGAAAGGCCACCGCCCAGTGAGTTCTAGTTAGGAAAGCACCAGGGAAGAGATGTCTTCTCATCCATGAACTCAGTTCTTTCTCCAGGATGGGATGGAGGGAGGGGGACATGGAGGGAGGGAAGAAAAACCCCTTACCGGAAGTGTTTTTTGTAACTTCTTCTTGCAATTTTCTCCATTTTCTTAAAACGTATTTTGAGACTATCTTTCCCCTTTCTAATGTTTTCAGATTTATTTATTCTATTTTATGTGTATGAGCGTTTTGCCTGAGTGTATGCATGTAACCCACGTGTGTACCTAGTGCCTGTGGAGGTCAGAAGAGGGGATCAGCCAGGAGGTGGTGGCACACGCCTTTAATCCCAGCACTCAGGAGTCAGAGCCAGGTGGATCTCTGTGAGTTCAAGGCCAGCTTGGTCTACAGAGTTAGATCCAGGACAGGCACCAAAACTACACAGAGAAACCTTGTCTCGAAAAAAAACCAAAAAAAACCCCAAAAAAACAAACAAACAAAAAAAACCCAAAAAACATACAATCTACCTTGATCATGTTTTATCATCCTCCCTTAATTCCTCCCAGATCTTTCCCACTTCCTACCTACCCAACTCTATGTTCTTGTTTTCTCTTTCTCTCAAAAGAAACAAAGGCAAAAAAAAGGAAACATTAAAAACCCCAATAAAGCACAAAAATAAAAATAAACAAGCAAAGGACCAATAAGGACAAAACGTTCCCCAAACAAGCAAAATGAAATAAAAAGTCTACAAAAATACCACTGAGTTCATTTTGTGTTGGCCAAACTCTTGGTCATGGGTCCTACTCTGGAGTGTAGTTAATATTCTCAATGAGATTCCCCTGGAGAAAACTGCTTTTCCCATTGCTAGCAGGCATCAATTGCAAAGACCCTCTTGATTAGGGGTGGGAACCTTTGTCCACACCTCCCTCTCAGCATTGAGAGCACCATCTGGCTTGAACCTGTGCGGGTTTGCTATGTGTTATCACAGTCTCTGTGAATTCATATGGGAATTGGTTCTGTTGTGTCTGGAAGACACTATTTCCTTGGAGTCATCCATCACCTTTGCCTCTTCAAATCTTTCTGTCTCTTCATCCTCATGGATCCCTAAGCCTTCAGAGGAGGGGTTTGATGGTGACATCCCACTTAGGTCTGCGTGCTCCAAAGTCTCTCACTCTCTGAACACTGTCCATTTGTGGGTCTCTGTTAGTTCTCATCAACTGCAGTAAGAAGCCTCTCTAGTGTGGGTTGAGAGAAGCACTGACCTATGGGTATAACAATACATGTCTAGGAGTCATTTTATTGCCATGTTCCTTTAGCAGAAAATTAGAATTAGGTTTTTCCCTGGGTCCATGACCTATCTAGTCTCAGGTTCCCATCCACTTTATCGGTATCAGGTATGGGTTCCATCTCACAGAGTGATCCTTACATCCAATCAGAAAATGGTTGGTTACTCTTGTAACGTTTGTGCCATTATTGCACCGGTATATCAGGCAGGAATGTCACTGTTGTAGGTTGCAGGGTTTATAGCTAGGTGGTATTGATGGTTACCTTTCTCCTCTGTTAGTGTTAAAGAGAGCCTTCCAGGACCATGAACACTAGTCAGCAGGGGTGAAGCTTCTAGTTCGGCACCAGCTCAACTTCTCTGTGTTTCATGACCTAAGTGCTCCCTTCAGCCATAGGGCCTTATTATCATGATGAGGAGAGTCACCAGTAGCCTTGGCAATAACCTGTGATGTTTGGGGGTTTCTATGGGACCCCATTGGCCAGTGACTCAACAAACGTAACCCATTTCTGGCACTGGAGGTTTTACTTGTTGACATAAGTTGTCCAGTTGGGGCATTGTCACCCTGTTGTTTGGTGGCTCTACTTAATTTTTTTCACATGTGTACATATTTTAGGAAGCTCCCGCAGTAGTAATTTTGCATATGGTTTTTCAAATGGCCCTTAGGTGTTAGCTGTCCTTCCCCATGTTCTTCCCCCTTACCCTTGTCCCTCTTTCCTCTTCCTATTTAATCCTTCTAGTCCAGTTTCCCCTTTGTCTCTCCATAACACCATATTCTGTGTCTCTTTCCTTGGAAGACCCTCTCCTCCCTCTTAGTTCTTCACTAGGTACCTAAACTCTGTAATTATTCAGATCGTAGTACACATATCAAAAGCTTAAAAGCTAATATTCGCATAATAAACAAGAATAATTGTCTTTTCAAGTTTTGGTCACCTCACTTGGGATTTTTTTTTTTCTAGCTCCATCCATTTACCTGCTAATTTCATTTTTCTTTTTTTCTTTTTTGGTTTTTCCGAGACAGAGTTTCTCTGTGTAGTTTTGGTGCCTGTCCTGGATCTCGCTCTGTAGACCAGGCTGGCCTCGAACTCACAGAGATCCACCTGGCTCTGCCTCCCGAGTGCTGGGATTAAAGGCGTGTGCCACCACCACCCGGCAATTTCATTTTTCTTAACAACTGAATATTTCATGTGAAAATGTACCATAGTTTCATTATTTATTCATCAGTTGATAGATATCTAGGCTATTTCCAATTTCTAGCTATTATAAATAGAGCAGCAATGAACATAGATGAGCAAGTATCCCTGTAGAATGTAGAGTCCTTTGGGTGTATGTCCGAGAGTGGCATACCTGGATCCAATCCCAGCTTCTAAGGAGCTACCACACTGATTTCCATAATGGTTGTACAAGTTTGCACTCCCACCAGCATTGAATATGTGTTCCCCCTCCCCTTCATCCTCACTAGCATGTACTATCAATTGTTTTATTAATTTTGGCTATTCTGACTGGAATAAGATAAAATCTCCCAGTAGTTTTAATTTGTGTTTACCTGATGGCTGAGCATTGCATTTCTTTAAGTGGTTCTCAACCATTTCTGTTTCATTTTTTGAGAACTTGATGCTTAATTTTGTGCCCCATTTTCTAATTGGGTTGTTTGTTTTCTTGATGTCCAATTGTTTTGGTTCTTTGGTATTATAGATGCTAACCCTCTGTCAGATGTATAAAGATCTGTTCCCATTGTGTAGACTGATGCTTTGCCCAAATGATGGTGTTATTTGTTGTATAGAAGCTTTTCAGTTCATGGGGTCCCATTTATTAATTTTTGATCATAGTGTCTGTGAAACTGGTGTCCTGTTCAGACAGTTCTTTATTGTGCTGATGAGTTCAAGCCTATTCCCTACTTTTTCTTCTATCAGATTCAGGATATCTCATATTGAGGTCCTTGATCCATTTAGAGTTGGGTTTTGTGCAGGATGATAGATACGGATGCATTTTCACTCTTCTACAGTCAGCCATCTAGTTTGACCAGCATCATTTGCTGAAGATGCTGTCTTTTCCTCAGTGTGTATTTTTTGGCCTCTTTGTCAAAACTCAGGTGTCTGTAGGTGTGTGGACTTACATCTGGGTCATCAGTCCAAGTCCATAGGTCAGTGTGTTTGCTTTGTGCCAATGTCATGCTGTTTTATTACTATAGCTCTGTAGGATGACGTGAAATCTGGGATGGTGATACCTCCAGCAGTTCTTTTATTATTCAGGAATGTTTTAGCTATCCTGGATTTTTTTTGTGTGTGTATGTGTGTGTTTCCATATGTATTTGAAAGTTTTCCTTTCAAGATATCCAAAGAATCATGTTGAAATTTTGATGAGGATTGCATTGAATTTGTTGATTACTTTTGGTAGGATAGCCATTTTCACAATATTAATCTTCCTGATCCATGAGCATGAGCGATCTTTCCATCTTCTGATGTCTTCTTCAGTGACTTAAAGTTTTATTATAGGACTCTTTCACTTGCTTGGTTAAAGTTATTCCAAGTTTTTTTGGAGGGAGAGGAGGGGATGCTATTGTGAAAGATACTGTTTCCCTGATTTCTTTCTCAGTATGTCATTTATATACAGAAAGGCTACTTTTTTTTTAATGTGTTAAGTTTGTATCCTGCTATTTTGCTGAAACTGTTTATCAGCTGGAAAAGTTTTTTGGTAAAGTTTTTGGGGTCTTTTATACATAAAATCATATAATCTGAAAATAAGAATACTTTGACTTCATCCTTTTTTGCCTGTATTTCCTTGATCTTCTTCAGTTGTCTTACTGCTCTAGCTTAGATGTCAAGTACTATATTGAATGGTTATGGAGAGATTAGACATCCTTCTCACATTTCTGGTGTTGTCAGTCTTATCCTCTACGAGGTGTTCTAACTTTTCATTCTGGTTATAAGTCAAGCTAACTTTGAGTTGTTTGTATTCCCCTCCAACCTACAGTTATACGTTTTTATTTATCCCATTGTGCTCATTGCATTCCTTTTATAAGGATTCATATGTGGTTGGAATTTTCTCCAGTCCCACCTGGCCCCACAGTCTAGATGAATCTCTCCCACCTGCAGTCTCGTAGCTGCTTATAAAATAATTATTCAGAGGCTTAATATTAATAAACTGTTTGGTCTATGGTTCAGGCTTTTTGCTGGTTAGCTGTCATAACTTAACTCAACCCATTCCTATTAATCTCTGTTTTGCCACGTGGTCCGTGACCATGCTGATACCCATCTGTTGACATCTTGTTGCTCCTTTGGTAGCGAGCTCCCATCTCCCTCATCCCACCTTTCTCTTTCCTGTATCTCTGCTTGGATTTCCTGCCTGCCTCTAAGCTGCCTTGCCATAGGCCAAGATAGTTTCTTTCTTAACCAATGGGAACAACATATATTCAGAGCATACAGAAAGACAACCCCCAGCACTCATGCCTTTCCTACAATTCAGAAAACTTTCCAACCTTTGTTGTGTCTGCTGTGGAAGAATGAGGTATTCTCCTTGTAATCTGAAATAATTTTACAATAATTGGGTTATTTTGATTTATCTTGGCAAGACTGTATTCTTCTAACTTAACAAGCCAATGGGGAATTTCAAGATCACTGGAGCTGTAGCCTTAACTTCTTATGACTTACTATAAAATTTAAAATAGAGAGCATAATTGCCAAATAACCCAATATATAGAGCTCTACAACACAATGCTATGAGTCACAGAAATATGTAGTAGGAATTCAGCTGACTACGGCAAAGCTATTACCTGGAAGAGTCAAGTTTTTTTCCAGAGGAAGCCAAGGCTCAAGGAGGATTGGTGTTATTTTGCTTTTGAATATATCAGCTGTTTTCTGCTATGAATATCATGTGCCCTATTTAGCTTCCCCAATTTATTCTTTTTCCTAAGAACTAACAATGTGAATTGATCATTCTTTGGGCATATACAATTAAGGTATTTGGATAACAGTCACACAGGCAAGGCTTCATTCTTCCAGGCTTTTTGTTTCTCTTTTTTAGCATTGGAATCAGATATCTCCTTTAGCTAGCATCCAAGGCCAGGGCCAGCTCTGGACAAAAGCATTTTAGAAACCTCTCAAACATCCAAGGACAAGCAGCAGACAGAATAAGCATTCCAGACCACCTGCTAGTCTCCTGAATTAAGGTAAATATCTATATGGAGACACCGCCTAGGCCAGGCAGATGTTAGGTACATAGCTTTGTTTCTTGTGCAAGTTAAGCTTTAACCCTCCTCAGGACAAAGTGATTTTTTTTTTGCATACCAGGTACATCAAGCTGTGACACAGCTGCCCAGATACCCGCTCCTGCCAGAAAACGGCACAACCGAGTTATACTGAGACAGTTAAAGCCCTAAAGAAATATAGGCAGTTGTAATTTGCTCATGATTTATACTAACATTTTAGACTCCTAACATTTTACCTAACCACTTCTAGCAATGTAGTTTGAGCACATAAATTCCCTTTTTTTTCTGACATATTAACCAATTTTAGCTCTTAGTTGACCTCCCACCTCCTTTAACCACTCCCCTTTTGGGTTGTAAAAGAAAGCCTGACAGTCACTGCCTGAAGTAAACGCTTATCTGCCTCTATGACCCTGTAAGAATTCAAGCCTGGGTGACCTTGGTTTGGCCAGAGAATTGCTGCTTTGATTGGGTGTATAACTGAAAGCCTCAGAGACTGGAGAGAGGATTAGAGGAATGAGATGGAGGATGGAGAAGAACTAGATGGGGAAGAAATAGATGGGGAAGAATAGATGGGAAAGAACAAGATGGGGAAGAACTAGATGAGAGAATTAAGATAGAATTTAGAGAGTACAGCAGAAAAATGTAGAGAGATGTCAAGCAAGAAAGAAGCTAAGTGTGAAAACAGAATTGAAGCCGTGTAGATAGATTTTTGACTCAGAAGAATATAAAGTGTATGGACTAAAAGAGCTCGGTGTTCTTAGATTCATTCCCTCAGATTAATTCCCACCACTGGTAGTGTCTCTTCTGGAACCCTGGGAAAAAGACTATTAGAGGCTGGACCCCAATAGTCTTTAATAACACAACTCATCACTAAGGTCACAAGTCTCCTGTCCTTGGACACAGTACATGGAAGTTCTGAGTATCACAGGGAGGTCTTCAACTCTTCCCACGAAGTTGAGGTTACTGAAATTCAGTTCATAACTGTGTTGTCTGGATGAAGATGAATGACTTAGTACTGTTACCAGGGAAACCGGGGCTCCCTCTTGGGGTTCCAAGTCTTATCGATGAAAGAGCCTTTTAAGTGACTTGGAAGGAAGACAGAGGACGATTTTATTAAAGTGTGAGGGGGAAATGGGGCAGGCAAGCTGTAAATCCTGGCAGATGCCAGGAAGAGTGAGATGCGAGAGAGATGAGACAGTCACACCTTCTGTGATGGAGGTGCACAAGCAGAGATGAGGCAGAAGTGGGTTGGGAGCAGCAGAGGGAAAAATGAGAGAGGTCCGAGCATCTGGGAAAGCTTTGAAAAGAAAGAAAGAAAGAAAGAAAGAAAGAAAGAAAGAAAGAAAGAAAGAAAGAAAGAAAGAAAGAAAGAAAGAAAAGGGAAAGTTATGCTTTTCTGAGTAACTGTCTGGGGACAGAGTGTCTAGGAAGTAAAAGCACATCGTCTCCTTAAGAGTATAATTATTCTTCCCTCTCCTTAACATGGCTTTATGTAGTGGTATTTGCTCCACCGATGATCTTGGGCTATAGGGCCCTGAAGGAAGTAGTGCTTCCTGCTGTTGTACATGACCTCTTAAAAGGAGAGAGAGGGGTCACGAGGTCCCTTCTTCCTTTTTATTTATTTATTTTGAATCTTGGCATGGTTGGACACCCTGGAGCCACCTCTCTCCTCTCTCTTAAAAGGAAAAGGAGAAGGGTCAGGAGTCCCTTCTCCCTGCTGCCTGCTTCTTGGTGTGTTTGAACTGCCAGGTGGATTTGCTCCTGGTTAGATCAGAAGACAACTTCAGCTGTGTACTCCATTCTGTATTCATAAGTGTGTTTCCTCAATTTACCTTAATAAATGTCCCTAATACTCCTTAAACAGACTCCTGTGGATTTCTTGCATTATCTGATACCCGACCATGTGGATCTGAGCCCCACGTGCCCCACCTGGGGCTGCTCATGTGACCAAACCTTAATGCCCACAGGGGGCTTCTGGTGAGTTCCTTGGCCCAGCAGCGCCTGTGCGCAGCCCAACCCCCGCCCCCAGGAACTGCCTAATTTTCCTTAGTTATGATAAAAGATAAATTAGATATGAAACTTTAAACTCA
>CABHPH010143525.1:0-22953 GCA_902168325.1 Peromyscus nudipes
AAACCAAACCAAACCAAACCAAACCAAACCAAAACACCCAAACCCTTAGGCTCCTCTGTACATTCCATAGGAGCGAAAACACATTACCCGAAGAACCCGGAAGTACGTTTGGAGCACACCCGGGGGGCTTACGCTTTAAGCGCGCATCCCTTTGGCAGCTCCCAGAGGGGTGGTCTAGGTTGTATGCTGGGGTTTCTCTGAAGAGCTAGGCTTCCGGGGTGGGGTGTAGGGTGTGTGTGTCTGCACTGGATGACTGTATTTCCCAGGGGTCGCCGGGCCGGAAGTAACAGATCAACTTTCTGTGTCCTGGCGCTGCTACAGCGGAAAGTCAGAGCCTTCTAGTTGGAGGAAGAAGTCGCTGGCATAGTTCTCCACTGAGTAAGGTATGAGCCAGCGGGCTGGGTGTGGGTGTGGGTGGATGGTGATATGTGTGAGTGTGTAGGGACGGTAGTGCGCGCGCGTGCGCGTGCGTGAGTGTCTGTGTGTGTGAGTGTGTGTGCGTGTGTGTGCATGTGTGTGTACACCTCGAGCTCTCTGCATTGTCCGGGTCACTGTGCTAGTCGCTTTCTGCTCCTGCTTTCTCTCACGGCCACAGGGGCAGAAGCAGAGGACCAGGCTTCAGTAACGAGAGGTCAGGGACGGGGTCTGAGGGAAGCTTTCCCTGAGGTCCAGACTTGAGCTTGGGGCGAGCATTTGAGCCCGGAAGCGCCTCCGCGGGTAGCCTAGGAGGGCAGCTGCTTGTTGAGTCCAGAACTTTCTCAGGGCTCTAGCCATCGTGAGTGTTGTGGGAAGTGAAGGAAAGTGCTCACTCGGATGCACAGCCTGGGATCTCATGCTTGCTCGGGCTCCCCGAGTCTGCCGTTATTCAAATGAGGGCCTGGAGAAGAATGCGAGCATCATTGCTACACCTCTAAGATTCACGAGTGAGTTTGCTCTTTCTCTCTGTGTGAGGAACGAGGTTGTAGTTTCAGAATATAGAATTGTCAGTAGGTGAAGGAGGAATATGTACATTGACACCTCCACCACTGTGGCCCTTAACTTACGTTGTCCCCTCCCTTTCCACTTCATATTCACATAATCGTTTCAGAGATCCTTGACGTCTTCTCTCTACAGTCACTCCATTTGCCCAAGATGTTATAGATAGGGAGCTCCAGAGGTTAGCGTTAGGGCTTTCAAACCCCGAATTGGTAAATCGATAACTATTTTGATGACATCGCACATCAGGTGGCTTTTGATCTTTAAAGGCCTTCCTTTGAAAGCAGGGGAGGAATGGAGGTGGTAGGCGATTTCTGTTCACTCCTGAGGATTTCAGGAGTGGAAAAGTGACCTTCGTACAATGGGTTGTCTGGGATTAGGACAGAATCATCTTTGTATAGACTCCTGTCTGCTTCTAAATTGTGTGTAGGAGGCTATGAGCGATGGGAGAGGAGTGTGTGAGTGGGGATGCTTGAGATATACAAGTAATCAATGAAATCATGCTGACCTGAGTCAGTCTGGGAACATCAAGTCACAATCCATTGAAAGGCTTTCTTTATGTCCCCCAGGGGAGGATCCTGAAGAATGGCCAGCTCTAGTTCTCAAGACATGGTCTGTGTAAGTTGACCTTTGTCTCTTTACATAGGGTGATTTTCAGGTTAGGTGAGTCTTTGCTGTCTTCCTCTTGTGATGCTTCCCAAGGACCTGAAATCCTCCAGCTCTGACCACCTCTTTACAGTGAGGTTGGAAGACCAGAGCACTTCCTGTCTGTGGCTCTTTCCTGCTGATTCTGGAGTTTTCTTTGAATGCATTCCTGCACATCTGCTTTCTGCTTGGTCTGTGGTCAGGGAGGACTGTCGTTGCAGAGGAGGTGACAGTCCACAGGGAAGCAGGGTCTTTGGGGGTTTCAGAACGTTGAGGTGATGGTCTCCTTTGACTGCACTGGGACTCCTGATTGACATCTTTGGTGTTTTCAGGCTGATGACACAGGGTTTGAGAGTGAATGGCCTTGGTGCATGTGTGTGATGAGATGACCTGCTTGAGGGGCTTTAAGAGAGAGTTCAGTGATGAGAGGGAAAGGTCTTCCAGGCTGGAATTGGGAGGGGACTGTCGTCTCCAGAGTTCAGGAAGACCTGAGATGTAGGTGCCATTTTGTTTTCTACTTTTTTGTTTTTTGAAGAGGGCATAAAAAGTTGAATCTAATATGCCAGTAATAAGGACTTTTATGTAGTTTATGGACTCTTAAATAGTTTATGCACTCTTACATAGTTTACAAAAGTCATTCTTGTGACAAAGAGTCTTTATGATATCATCTGATACCATAATAAACTCAAGGACTCACACTATTTCTTAGGTAGTTTACACTGAACCCGGGTGACATTTCTCTCTTCTGGGCTATAACTTGAAGGATGTGGATGGAATGGAAATGCACATTTATTAGATGCGTAGGGTGCGTACCGTCATCCTTTACTGGGGAAGCTCGTGCAGCCAGGTACTTTGAGCATTTCCATGTCTTCTTCTTGTTCTTGAGTCCTTTTCCCTCTGATTTTCCATCCTGAACACTTCCCCAATTTAACTCTACTTGTGTTTGTGGTTTCAGGGGTCGGTGACATTCAGAGATGTGGCTGTTGACTTCTCTCAGGAGGAGTGGGCCTGCCTGGATGCTACTCAGAGGGTCTTATACAGGGACATGATGTTGGAGACCTACAGCAACCTCGTCACAGTGGGTAAGGCCATCTGTCCCCGTGAAAGGGGGATGTGCTCTCTACACTGTTGGCTTTCCTCTCTCTGAATGAAAAGACAGGGCCATTTTTCTGTGGTAGTTGAAGCTGGGCTTGGTGGCCCATGGCTGTCATTCCTTTACTCAGAAAACTGAGGCAGGATGATTTCTGTGAGTTCAAGGTCACCCTCAGATACATAGTGAGTTCCAGGCTAGCTTAGTCTACAGGGTGAGGTATAGACATAATTTGGTGTTTAAGATAACTGGCTGCACTTGCAGAGGACCCAGGCTCAATTTGCAACCCATCAAGGTAGCCCACAGCCATGTATAACTCCAGTTCCATGGATCTAATGCCCTCTTCTGGCGTCCCTGGGCATTATGCATGCATGTGGTGCTCAAATGTACATGTAGACAGACACATGCGTATAAAAATAAAAGAAATTTAAATCAATAGAATTTTAAAGAGGAAGCTGAGTTCCTCCTTCTCCCAAAGGAATAATGTGAGATTTTTTGCGTTGAAAACAGGAGTCCCATGACACATCTGCCTTTTGTCCACACCTTGGAGATCCTCTCAGTGAGCTTTGGGTTCAGAGAGAGATGCTGTCTCAAAAACCAAGGTGGGGCACAATCAAAGAACACACCTTACACTGCTCTCTGACCCATACACACACATGCATGCTTACCCATACTTGTGTACACACTCTCATAAAAACATAAATACACTGTACATGCATGCATACACAAGTAAATAAGAGAGCCTTTATGGTTTACTTACTAATGAATCAATAGAATCAATTCAAAACAGAAGTGGACACATTCTGTTTCCCTCAACGAACACCTGTTTTGTTGTGGAAGTTTCAGGCTGTGAATTTGTCATTTTCATTGAGCAAATCTGTAAGAATGAGGTCCAAATGTGAAAGAAGGCAACATAGTTAACAATAATGATAACAATTTTCATGGCTGGGTTGTAACTCAATGGTAGAGCACGTGCCCAGCATACTCAAGGACCTGTTTCCATCCCCAGCATTACTAAGTAATAAATGAAAATTAAAAATAAACATAATTTTGTGTTAGTATAGGTCAGATAGTATTCAGAGTGTTTGAATATAGTATTTTATCTCAGTAGCAACCCTATCCAATAGATATCATCAACTCAATCTAAATTATTATTATTATTAATCGCTTTTTTTGAGACCAGGTCTCATGTAGCTCATGCTAGTTTTGGACTTGCCTTGAAACTAAAGCTGGCCTTGGACTTCTCTGCCTGCTTCCCCTCCTCAGGTGTTGTGATTACATTTGTGTGCCACCATTTCCAGTCTTTAGATGGAAAAATTGAGCATAGAATCTTACGGGACTTGCCTAAATAAATGGCATTGTTGGTGAGCTGCAGAGAAGGGGTTTACACTAGACAGTGTAGCCTAAGTTCATGGTCTCCCCCACTATATATACTTTCTTCTTACGTGATAAGCTCTTACCTACATTTAAATGAGATTAACCCCCACCTCCTTTTTTATTTATTTATTTATTTTCTGAGACAAGGGTCTTGCTACGTAGTGCATGCTGGCAGGCTCATTCCCCCAGTTGCTGGGCTTACAAGCTGTATAGACCTTCGTTATAAATAAGTGTAGTTTTAAAAATCTGCACAGGCAGCTCATGGTGGTACACATTCTTAATCCCAGCATTTGGAAGGCAGAGGCAGGCATTTCAAGGTAAATTCAAGGCCAGCCTGGTCTACATACCAAGTTCCAGGACATCCTGAGATAACAAGAGAGACTGAGTCTAAAAAAAAAAAAAAGAAAAAAGAAAAACAAAAAAAGAAAAAAGTCTCCATGTGTCATTTCTTCTTTCTTTTGAGTGGGAAGTTCCGTTTCCAAACCCGATCTGATCGCCTTATTAGAGCAGGAGAGAGAGCCCTGGATGGTTGTGAAGGAAGAAACAGACAGGCCCAGCCCAGGTGAGTAAGAGGAAGGCAGGACTCCAGCATTGCCAGGCACAGCATGTGGTTGGAGAGTCACCTCATGGCTGACACTGGGTTGACACACTTCCTTCAAATCGCCAAGGCCTGTGGAAGAACATGCCTGAGACCTGGGAAGAAGTCAAGGTCATAGCAGAGGCTGTCGCAGGGGCTTCTAGTTCATGAGTCACTAAGTTGTCCTCCCCTTCTTCCCTCTTACTGGAGCAGTTACCCTCTCTACCATTTTAAACATATCTTACTGGTTGTGTGTGTGCACACAGGTGTGCAGGTACCCAAAGAGGCCATAAGAGAATATCAGATCCCCTGGGGCTGGAACCCAGGTCCTCTGGAAGAGCAGTCAGTGTCCTTAGCCACTGACCCAATGATAAGACAATCTGAACACCAGTGAATGCAGGAACACAGTGAGGCGTAGCAAATATTTTAATTGTATATCTTCCTAGTCACTCTAATCAAGGTGTGATGGTGTGGCCTATGCTTCTAACTGCAGCACTGGGGAAGTAGAAAAGGCCGATCCCTTGTCTTGCTAACAGCTCGGCCTACTTTACCTGTCAAGCTCCAGGCAATGAGAGACCCTGACTCAAAAAGAATAGGTAGAGAAGTCAATTAAACAACATGTGAGCGCACACACAACACAGCCTTCTACCTAGCTTGGCATGGGGGCTGTGATGGCTCTCCTTGGTTGTCAACCTGACTACATCTGGAACTAGCTAAAACCCAAGCAGCTGGGTACACCTGTGAGAGATTTCTTTTTTTTTTTTGGTTTTTCAAGACAGGGTTTCTCTGTGTAGCTTTGCGCCTTTCCTGGGACTCACTTGGTAGCCCAGGCTGGCCTCGAACTCACAGAGATCCACCTGCCTCTGCCTCCCGAGTGCTGGGATTAAAGGCGTGCGCCACCACCGCCCGGCTGAGATTTCTTAAGTAAATCATTTTAATTGGGAAGACCCACTTTTAATCCATTTCTTTTTGAGGGTAGAAGATCCACCTTAAATCTTTCCTGACCTTCTGGTGTCATCCTGTAAATAGCATGTGAAAGTAGAAAGCTCTTTCATTTTGTCTGCTTCCCCTCACTCTGCTGGCAAGTCCATTCCTTCACTGGCATGAGAGCCTACTTCTTCAGATTCCAGCATGTACTGAAGACCAGCTGAGACATCCAGCCTCATGGAGTGAACAAGCCCTGGATTCTTAGACTTTGTGTTGTTAGACAGGCATTGTTGGCCTGGCTGGACCAGAGCCTGTAAGCCACTTTCATAAATCATATATATATATAAAGAACAGTTCTCTTCCTCTAGAGAACCATGTCTAGTACAGGGGACATATCTGTAATACCAGGGTTTGGGAGGTGGAAGCAGGAAGATCAGAACTTCAAGATTATCCTCAGCTACATACTGAGTTTGAGACCAGCCTTGGCTATATGAGACCATATCAAAACATAGAGGGGCTGGAGAGATGGTGCAGTGGTTAGGATCTCTTGCTGATCTTACAGAGGACCCAGGTTTTGCTTCCAGTACCCACTGGGTTTCCAACACCTATGTGGAGGCTTGCAGCTGCCTATAACGCCAATCCCAAAGGATGTGGTACTCTCTTTTGGCTTCCTTGGGCACCAGGCATGCAAATTGTATACATACATACATGCAGGCGATCACAGAAACACATAAAATGAAAGTAAATTAGTGATTAAAAAAAAGTAGAACAAAAAATAGAAAACCCAACAAAATTACAACCTCAACAACAACCCCCTCCAAATAAAATGGCTTTAAAAATGTTGTTACTTGAATGTACTAATTAGAGACATTTTGCCTCATGTGCTGTTTATGTCTATAACTACATGTTGAAATACTTTTTGTTGAACTGTTGATGGTGAGTCATTGATATGATAGTTGATACTAAGAATTTCATGCCTCCCCTACTAAGATATTATCCATAGATAACCTTCCATCAATCCTAATTAATCTAAAACAAACTTTTATTCTTGTACTAAGAACATTATCATCTCAGGAGGATCATCGGAAGTGGTTTTCTTTATGAATTTCCCATTTTAAATGACATTTGGGGGTTGATTTTAGTTTTCTGGACATTTTAGTCTCCAACTTCTTGCCTGTATTTATTATTATGTCTCCTTAGTCGTCTTTTTCCCCTACTTTTACTGAGAATGAATTTTTTTCCTCACATAGTAAGTGCTGATTATGGCCTCTCCTCCCTTTACTCTTCCTAGTTCCTTCCCACCTCCTCTCCCATCCGGATCCCGTCTCCTTAAAAACAAGCTTCTAAGGGGATAATAAGATAAGGGGTAATAAGATAAGGGATAATAAGATAAGGGGATAATAAGATAAGGGATAATAAGATAAGGGGTAATAAGATAAGGGATAATAAGATAAGGGGTAATAAGATAAGGGATAATAAGATAAGGGGTAATAAGATAAGGGGATAATAAGATAAGGGGTAATAAGATAAGGGGATAATAAGATAAGGGATAATAAGATAAGGGGTAATAAGATAAGGGATAATAAGATAAGGGGTAATAAGATAAGGGATAATAAGATAAGGGGTAATAAGATAAGGGGATAATAAGATAAGGGATAATAAGATAAGGGGATAATAAGATAAGGGATAATAAGATAAGGGATAATAAGATAAGGGGTAATAAGATAAGGGGTAATAAGATAAGCTAAAACAGAAGCTAGCACGTTGGAACTGGGCAAAGCAGAAAGGACATCGCACAAATAAAGGCACATGAAACAGAGACATATCTGCGTACACACTTATGAATCCCATAAACATACTAAACTGGAAGCCATAATCAATTTATGCACCAAGGACCTGGTGCAGTTTGGGTGAGTGCAGGCCCTGTGCATGCTGCCTCTATCTCTGGGATCATAAGAGCTTTGATCATGTTAATTTAGAGGCCCTTGTTTTCTGGTTTCTTCCATCTCTCTGGCTTTTACGCTGTTTCTTTCCATCTCCTCTTCCACAGGGTTCTCTGAGCTTTTATGGGAGAGATTGGATGGAAACATCCCTTTTAGGGCTGAGTGTCCCAAGGTCTCATTCTCTGCATAGTGTCTGGCTGTGGGTCTCGTATTTGTTCCCAGCTGCTGCATGAAGAAGCTCCTCCAATGATGGCTGAGCAAGGCGCTGATCTATAAATATAGCAGAATGTCATTTGGACCCATTTTATTGCTATGTTTCTACTTTTGCTTTTGTGTTTTTAGAACAGTAATATTTGGTTTGACCCTAGGTTCCTGGGCTGTCTAGTTTCAGGTTCCTGATCACTCAACCAGTGGTAGGACTAGGTTCCATCTTGTGGAGTAGACCTTAATCAAATCACATATTGATTTGTTACTCTCACAAACTTTGTGCCATCATGGCCATGGTATAGCTTGCAGGAAAGACTGCATTCAAGGGCTTTTGGCTGGCTTGGTGTTTAAGTTTCTCTTCTGGTAGTGTGCAGAATATCTTATTGTACCAAAGACACCGGAACATAGGGGCGGATGCTCTGTATAGGCACCAGCTTGACTTTTCCATGTTTGATGAGTTACGTAACTATTGTCCTCAGCTTTGTGGACTTGCCATCAGTTTGTGGCAACACCCTGAGTTGTTTGGGGTTCCCATGGTACCCCTTTGGCCGACAACAGCTCAATTAGGTGACATAAACCAACTCTGGCACTAGAAGCTTCATTTGATGACAAGAGATGGTCAGTTGGGATTCTGTCTCCCCCATTACTTGGCTATTTCACTTAGGTAGCCTTCATATATGTATACATTTTAGGAAGTTTCTACTGTATTAGATATGCATACTGCCTCTCAAATGGCCCTTAAGTGTAGGTATCTCTCCTCGTATTTCCTCCCTTGTCCCCTTCTCCTCTGCCCTTCCCGTTGGTCCTTTCATTCCAGCCCCTCATCCATGCATAACTATTTTATCTGCCTTTTCTAATAAAATCTGTGCCCCTCCCATCTCTAACTCTGTATCTAATCCTGCAGTTCCATGTAGTGTGGCTTGATTATCATTGATTTAACAGCTAACATCATCATAGAAGTGATGCATATCATACCATGTCTTTCTGGATCTGTGATATCCCACTCAGAATATTCTGGTTTTTCCCAGTTCAATCCATTTACTCATGATTTCTTTTTGTTTGTTCATTTGTTTGTTTCTCTTTTTGAGACAAGATTTCTCTGTATAACAGCTCTGGCTGTCCTGGAACTCTCTTTGTAGACCAGGCTGGCCTCAAACTCACAGAGATCCACCTGCCTCTGCCTCCCAAGTGCTGGGATTAAAGGTACATGCCACCACCACCTGGCTTGATTTCATTTTTTTTAGTGGCTTGAGTAATACTGCACTGTGTAAATGTACCACATTTTTATTATCCATACTTCTGTTGGGGGATATCTAGGTTGTTTCCAATTTCTGGCTATTAAAAATAGAGCAGCAATAAACATTGTTGAGTGTCTCTGTGGTAGGATGAAGAGTCCTTTGGATATATGTACGGTATAGCTTTATCTTCTTTTTTTTTTTTTTTGTTTTTTCTAGACAGGGTTTCTCTGTGTAGCTTTGCGCCTTTCCTGGAGCTCACTTGGTAGCCCAGGCTGGCCTTGAACTCACAGAGATCCGCCTGGCTCTGCCTCCCGAGTGCTGGGATTAAAGGCGTGCGCCACCAACGCCCGGCCTTTATCTTCTTGAGATAGATTGATTCTTACCTTCCTGAGGAACCACGATATAGATTTCCATAGTAACTGTACAAGTTTGCACTTCCACCAGTAGTGGATGAGTGTTTCCCTTTCTCCACATATTGGCCCTCATGAGTGGTCACGTGTTTTATTGATCTTAGCCGTCCTGACGGGTGTAAGATGAAAGCTCAAAGTAATTTTAATTTGCATTTCCCTGGTATCTAAGGATGTTGAGCATTCCTTTAAGTGTTTCTCAGCCATTTAAGTTTCCTCTTTTGAGAATTCTCTGTTTAAATCTGCATCCCATTTTTTATTGGATTATTTGTTTTCTTGACATCTAGTTTTTGAGTTCTTTATATATTTTTGATGTTATCCTCTATCAGTATGTGGTTGATAAAATCTTTTCTCATTCTGTCGGCTTCTGCCTTGTCCAAGTGACAGTGTCCTTCGATGTGTAGAAGCTTTTCAGTTTCATAAGGCCCCATTTATTAATTGTTGATCTTTGTGCCTGTGCTAATAGTGTTCTGTTCAGAAAGTCTTTTCCTGTGCTGATGAGTTCAAGGCCATCCCCCACTTTCTCTTCTCTCAGGTTCAGTGTATGTGGTTTTATAGTAAGGTCTGTGGTCCATTTGACGTTGAGTTTTGTGCAGGTGATAAGTATGGGTCTATTTGAATTCTTGTAATGCAGTTGTCTTTTTTGACCAGCGCCATTTGGTAAAGATGCTGTCTTTTTTCCAGTGTGTATTTCCGGCTTCTTTATCAACAGTCAGGTGTCCATGAATGTGCAGATTGATGTCTGGGTCTTCAATTTAATCAACTTGTCTGTTTTTATGTCAATATCTTATTGTTACTATTATCATTATTATCATTATTATTATTATTATTATTATTATTATTATTATTATTACTCCATAGTATAACTTGAAATTGGGGATGGTGATACTTTCTGCAGTTCTTTTATTACTCAAGATTTTCTTTTTTTTTAAGTTAGCCTTGGTTTTATGTGTTTGCATATGAAGAGGAAAGGAAAGTTGAGAAGGTAAAGATCTGCAGTGAGCCTACCTGTTTCACTGTCCAGAGTGGCCTTCGAGTTCCCAGGGAATCTCTGTTGGTGCTGTGGGTTGGGATAAAGCAGTGAATGGGGAGAAAGACGTTTGGAGGTGTGGATCTGTGTGATCAGCTGGAGATGGGGGCAAGGCTGAAGGGCAGGCCGCAGCAGGTGGTCTGCTGTAGATGAGACTAGGGAACTGGATTTGGAGGAGAAGGAGAATAGGTAAAGATCTGCAGTGAGCATACCTGTTTCTCTGACCGGAGACCCTTAGTTTTCTTTAAAATTCTAATGTATTTCCCCCCCTTTCTTTCTGTTTTCTTTTAAGCTTGGTCTTGTTTTGTTTTGTTTTCCCCAAGAGAGAGTATTACTATGTAGTCCAAGCTGTCTTGGAATTTACAACACTGTTACCTCTGACTGCCTGTTACTGGGATTATTACCATTGTCTACCACCACCACCACCACCACAGATTTCTTACTCCCTTCTTTTTTTAACAATTCCAGGCCCTGACCAGTTTTCTTAATGCATGACAAATACTTGGTATTTGTGTGATACATTATTTTTCTCATTATTTGGGCCAAAGCCTTCATCAAAGAATGTGTATTTCCTGTAGTATGCATAAACCACATAAGATTATTTCAGTACTGTTTGTTTTAATCTCTCTAAGCAGATATGCCTTCCCATTTCCAACCTGTTCTATTGTAAAGAGTACTGTTTCACGTTAACTTTTGTTATTGCTGCTCTCCTTGCTTCTGTTCAGCTCAAAAAATACTTTAGAGTTGGGCCATTGGTTGAATGGATTTTGTCTGTTTGTGTCACAGGAAAATAAAGTAGTCTTGCTTTCTCCTTTTCTTTCAGATTTGGAGTCAGATTATGAACCTCAAAAAATATCTCCAGACAATCATAATATAAATCTACCCAAAGAGAGCATAAAGCATATAAGTAAAACTTTTGACCTCCAGGGCTCCAGTTTTAGTAATGGACTCAACTATAGAACATTCAAGGGACTACAGAGTTGTCAAGAAGGAAATGATGATCAAAAGATTACCAAGAAGGAAAAAATGCCTACATATACCAACCAGATTCTTACTCACAATATAGAAAAAGCATATGAATGTAAAGAGTGTGGGAAGTACTTTGATTGTAGTTCAACTCTTATTCAGCATCAGACCATTCATATTGGAGAGAAAGCCTATGAATGTAACGAAGGTGCGAAGGCCTTGAGACTCCACCAACAGCTTACAAGACATGGGAAATCTCACAATGGTGAGATACCTTTGGAATGCAAGGAATGTGGTGAGTCTTTCAAGGATGTCTCCAGTCTTGTTCAACATAGGATTATTCATTCTGGTGTGAAACCATATGAATGTAATGAATGTGGAAAAGCCTTTAATCATCACTCAAACTTCATGGAACATCAGAAAATTCATTCTGGTGAGAAACCCTTTCAGTGTAAGGAATGTGGAAAGGCCCTCAGTGTACTAGCACAGCTCATCATTCGGACCCAGAACAGTCGTGCTGGAGAAAAATCATTTCAATGTAAGCAGTGTGGCAGGATACTCAGTAGTGGCTCATACTTTGTGCAGCATCGGAGTATTCGTTCAGGTGAGAACGAATTACCTTTTGGGTGTAATATATGTGAGAAGGCTTTTAGGCTTCAGGTATACCTTTCTGAGCATAAGAAAACTCACACTGATGAGAAACCTTTCAAGTGTAAGCTGTGTGGATCAGCTTTCAGACGTAAGTACCACCTTACTGAACATCAGAGTATTCATACTGACGTGAAACCCTATCAGTGCAAAGAATGTGGGAAATTCTTTCGTCGACGTTCAAATTTTACTGTGCATCAGAGCATTCACACTAATGTGAAACCTTTCAATTGTAAACTCTGTGGCTCAGCCTTCAGACTTCAGTCCCTACTTACTCAACATCAGAGAATCCATACTGATGAAAAACCATATCAGTGCAAGGAATGTGGGAAATACTTCCGTCGCCGTTCAAATTTTACTGAGCATCAGAGTATTCACACTGGAAAGAAGCCCTTTGATTGTAAGGAATGTGGGAAAGTCTTTAGACTTAATATACATCTCATTCGCCACAAGAAATTTCATAGTGGTGAGAGATCTTTTGAATGTAAGGAGTGTGGAGAGGCCTTTCGTCTTCGTGCCCATCTTAAGAGCCATAAAATAATTCATACAGATCGAAAATTGTTTGAATGCAAGGAATGTGGGAAGTCCTTCAAGCGTGTCTCCACCCTTGTTCAACATAGGATTATTCATGTTGGTGTGAAACCATTTGAATGTGATGAGTGTGGGAAAGCCTTTAATCGTCGCTCAAACCTCACACAACATCAGAAAATTCATTCTGGTGAGAGACCCTTTCAGTGTAAGGTATGTGGAAAGGCCTTCACTGTTCTGGCACAGCTCACTCGGCACCAGAGCATTCATACTGGAAAGAAATCATTTGAATGTCAGCAGTGTGGATCAGCTTTCAGACTTCATTACCAACTTACTCAACATCAGAAAATTCATACTGATGTGAAACCCTTTCAATGCAAGGTATGTGGAAAAGGCTTTGTTCGTGGTACAGGTCTTAGAATTCATGAAAGAACCCACACTGGTGAGAAGCCTTTTCAATGTAAAGAATGTGGGAAGGCCTTCCGAATTCAGTCCGAACTTACTCAGCATCAGAGAATTCATACTGATGTGAAACCCTATCAATGCAAAGAATGTGGAAAAGGCTTTGTTCGTGGTAGAGGGCTTCAAATTCACCAGAGAATCCACACTGGTGAGAAGCCCTTTCAATGTTCGGAATGTGGGGAAGCCTTTCGATATCACTACCAATTTCTTGGACATTTTAGAATTCATACTGGCAAGAATCCTTATGAATGTAAAGAATGTGGGAAATACTTTACTCGTGGTGAATACTTTAAAGCACATCAGAGAATTCACACGGGTGAGAAACCATATCAATGTTAAGAATGTGAAAAGACCTTTAGCTTGGTTTGGCATGCTAAAGTTCATGTTAATAAAAAGCCTATGGATGTAAAGAATGTGGGAAAGCCTTTATTGTAAATGGTAAGCTTACACAGCATTAGAAAATACATAATCATCAGGGATCCTATGCATGTAAGGAAGGTAGACAATCCTTTGTATGGAAATTTTACTGAACATCAGAGAACTCACATCGGTAAGACTGTGGCTGAAAAGAATGTGGAAAGAAGTTTAATTTGCCCTAGAATTGGTCAACATCAGAGTATTCATATACTCTTGTCAGTGATATCTTTGCGAATGAGAATGGGGAAAGTCTGTTCATAGGTGATACTCTGTTGAGAATGTGTATGAATGTCAAAAGTAATAGGGTGACCATCATGTTCTTGATTTACTCTCATCTTGTTAATTGTATAAACATAATTCCTCAAACACTACTCAACCAGGCCAGTCAGTTTAGGGAGAACAGTTATTGGAACTAGGTTTATCTCAGGCACTTTCCTTGTCACCATTCATGTTCTGTGGCTCCTGTCATATTAGACTGAGTGTTCGTGCATAATTTGTTAATGGCAAGCACAGTACCAGCCAAAGTTGTGGAGAAAAGGATTATAATAAATAATAAAATTCTTGAAGGAATATTTGGCTCATTCCCATGTTCTGTAAAATAGCTTTTACATTGCTCTCCCTTTTATTGGCATTACTATAACTTGTGAAAGGCAAAATTGTATTGCTGATAGTTTCAAAAACATGCATTCATCCACTATTAAATTTTAAATACCATCATTCTGGATAAAATCTGGTGAATGAAAAGGAACATGAAAGGATCTTCATTGAGAATTCATAACTTACATATTTGTGTGGAGATGTTCAAAATACAGCTGTTTATGAACAGGTACTTTTTAAAGGGGTTAAACCCATAAATATTTGAAAGGATAATATTCTGTAATTTATGCTCTCTGCCCAGATGTTAAGATAAACTATACATTTGTGACAGGAGAAGAATTTGCCATCTTTGATGGAGAATATTGTGGGAAATTACCCAAATCTGTTCTCAGATCCTGAGGTCAAGATACCCCTGCTAATTTATCTTGACTTCTGTTAATTAGCCTGCTTGGGCAAAAGCTCCTATCAGCTGCTGAGAAGGATAACAGGATGTGGTTTTTGCTCTAAATGCTTGGAGCTACACTTGGGTCCTGAATACCTGAGTGTAGTCCCAGCCAACTGGAATAAAGACTGTTGGTTGGCTATAGATTGTGTCTGAGTGGTCTTCTCTGGTGAGCTTCCCATAAAAAATTAATGAAAATAACCAAATTGGAACCATTTATAGTCAACAACACACTTTGGTATCCTCACTTAGATTCAAAATTGTTAACAATTTCCTATATCAATCCTATTTTTCTGTATTTATGGGTGTTTGGGGCTGTACTGTTAAGAATACATTTAGAGTTAGGTGAAATAGTGCATGCCTGAAACTCAATAATTGGAAAGCTGAGGTAGAAGGATCAAGAGTTGGAGGCAAATCTAGCTACATAGTAACTTCAAGTCCAACTTTGGCTGTATAGAGATTCTTTATAAAAAAAATTGCAGACATGATTTTTCATCCCTTACTACATCAGCCAAGATGGAATGTCATCCCAACCACAGAAGTGATCCAGAATTTTACAACATTGAGAAATTTGTCATTGACCTTCCAGCTGCCCTTTTTACAAAATGTATGTATTCTAAGGAGAATACACTATAGATAGGGATTTGGCCTTGCTCTGTCCTTATTAAATTTTCGATCTTGATTAAACTCAGGGACTTGTGGGTAGTAGGAACATGCTCAATCACCAAGCTACATTCCCAGCCCTTAGCCACTGTATCTTCTATCCAAGGGAAGTTAAGTTCAGATGAAACATTTTGAGTAAGAACACATTGAAGATTTTCTATCATGTTGCAACATGTCCAGAAACATTTAGGTGTCAGGGTAACACATTGAAATTAAGCTTGGCCATTTGAGTAAATGGGGGTTGGTGGGGGGGCATGCCAGAGTTCTAAAAGGTCTAATTTGTTATGGATAAGTAGTCTGTGTGGAGACTATTGCTTCCAAATATTTACAGATATGGATACTGTAATCCTGATTAAAATATAAATAATAATTGAAATTGACCTCTGAATGAATAGTGTGATAATGTTAACATTCAAGTTGTGTGGTCTAACTGATGCTATACTAAATACAAAATTAATACCATTCAGAGTAAGCAAGAAGCCAAGACTGTCACCTTGTTTTTGTTGACACTTCAGCCCCAAGTACATGTACTGTCCCTAGCACATGAGGAATTGACAAAGTTGAAAAAAGTATTCAAGTAAAGAAGCTATATAAGAAACAAACCCTAAACCCCAATATATAGATGCCAGCAGCAGTAAATGGCATCTGCACGTATGTAAATGCATTTTCTGTGTGCCTGGTTCCTGAGTGGGCCACAAGAGGGCACCAGATCCCCCTGGAACTGGAGTCAAAGACTCCATGTGAGTCACCATATGTGAGACTGAATATGTGTCCTCTCAACAAAGTGCGCCAAACTTGCTTTTAACTGATGAACAATCTCTTCAGCCCCATAATTTTAAAGTAACAAGGGAATTTTTTCAAGAGCATAAATTTACATCGATTTTTCGTTTCTACAATCACTTGAATTTGTTATTTTACTGGATTCTAAAAGTATATTGTTATGGTGGTGTCTGAAAATTTTACCACCTGTTAACACCTATCTGAATGATACCTTCAAGTGTCTGATTTTCTGGGGAGAGGTTGCTCAGATTCAAGTTCATCATTTTGAGAAGATTTGTCTAGTAGAAAATTCAGTAATAGGTAACATTGAGCATTTTATTGATGATGTCTTATCACCTTGCAAGATACTGTCTTGTAATGCTGGTGTTTAGTAGAAGCATATATAGACATGTATGCAAGGTATATGGTAGAGTGTGGTCATGTGTGTGGTATGGAAACAGATGGACATGTGTGTGTGTTTTCACAATGCAAGTAGTTACTGAACAAGCAATAGCCAGTGACCTATATAATTGGAAAATTCAAAACCCACCATTCTGTGAACAGAGTAGAGAAACTGCTCCCAACCAGAAAGGATCACTGCAAGACAATGCAGTCAGGATAGAATGGAATTTCTCTAAGCCCTTTTTAGAAGGATTATAAACAACTGCTATAAAGATTGCCTCTTTCACCTAGTCAATCCCAGGTATTAGAAAAAAGGTTATCATAGCCCCTGCAGCTTTACTGGAGGCCTAACTGGTCCTAGGGATCCCAAGTGAGACACTACCCACTGTCCACTCAACAGCTCCCCCTCCTCTGGGCATCATACTCTAGCCCATAGTCTAGGCAGCTTTACCAGAGGCCAGACTGGTCCTAGGGACCCTAAGAAAGACACCACCTACCACAAGCTAACACTCTTTAAAGACCACCAAACAACTCCAGACTCCACCCCATACCCTGGGCTCCATATTTCTGCCTACAACTTTGGAAGAAGACTTAGGCTTTACCAGAGGCCATGCCAGTTATAGGGACCCAAGGCTGGAAGACCAGAGAGGAAACAAACCAAAGAACAAAACATCAACCCAACAAAGACAAATGCAGGAATCAACACCTAGACCTATAACCACCCCCAAATTAGGCTGCCTAAATGCCAGTGTCAATAACAGAAAGGGCGATATGTCACCACCAGAACCCATCTACCCTACAACAGCAAGACCAAAGCATTCCAATGTGGCTGAAACACTAGAAACAATCATAAAATAACTTTATGAAGATGACAGAGATCCTTAAAGAGGAAATGAGGAAAATAATCCCTTAAAGAAATTGAGGAAAATACAAAAAAAAAAATGGAGGAAATAAATGAATCTCTTTAAGAAAGCCAAGAAAAAACAAACAGGTGAAGGAAATGGTTCAACATCTAGAAATGAAAATAGAAGCAATAAAACACAAACAGGGAATTCTGGAAATGCAAACTCTGGGTAAGCAAACAGGAACCACAGATGCAAACATCACCAACAGAATACAAGAGAGGGAAGAGAGAATCTCAGGTGTTAAAGATATGATAGAGGAAATAGATTCATTGGTCAAAGAGAATGTTAAACCTAAAAAATTCCTAACACAAAACATCCAGGAAATCTGGAACACTATGACAAAATCCTAAGAATAATAAGAATAGAAGGAGAAGAATCCCAGCTCAAAGGCCCAGAAAATATATTCAACAAAATCATAGAAGAAAATTTGCCCAACTTAAAAAAGGACATGCTTATAAAGGTACAAGAAGATTACAGAACACAAAATAGACTGGACCAGAAAACAAATGTCCCCTTACCACATAATAATCAAAATACTAAACATACAGAATAAAGAAGGAGTATTAAAAGCTGCAAAGGAAAAAGGCCAAGTAACAGATAAAGGCAGACCTATCAGAATTACACATGACTTTTTTTTTTCAATGGGGACTCTAAAAGCTAGGAAGGGGCTGGACAGATGTCTAACAGACTCTAAAAGACCATGAATGCCAGCTCAGACTTCTATACCCAGCAAAACTTTCAATCATTATACATGGAGAAAACAAAATATTTCATGAAAAAGTCAAACTTAAACAATATCTATCCACAAATCCAGCCCTGTAGAAAGTACTAGAAGGAAAACTCCAACCCAAGGAAGTTAGCTGTACCCATGAAAATACAGACAATAGATAACCCCACAGCAGCAATTCCCATTGAATTCCCACTGAAGGGAAATACACACACACACACACACACACACACACACACACACACCACCACCACCACCACCAATAACAAAAATTAACAGGACACAACCAGTCCCCA
Organism: Peromyscus nudipes; assembly: GCA_902168325.1. Classification (NCBI taxonomy): domain Eukaryota; kingdom Metazoa; phylum Chordata; class Mammalia; order Rodentia; family Cricetidae; genus Peromyscus; species Peromyscus nudipes. Next base: position 18,229 of record CABHPH010143525.1, read on the forward strand.
GGAACCCCCATCCATCACTGCCCCAGTAGCTGGTCAGTAGAGAAGACTCCTGTGGGCAGGCTCCCCCACCAAAACCCCCTATTGGATCCTGCAATCTACAAGACCCACACCCTACCCCAAACCTACCCATCCCCCTGCGATCCCAGTGGCTTCCTCAGACACAGAATCTGCCAGCTCTCATTGGACCAAGAACTCTCTTGGGACTAAGCACGACTTCCTGAGACACAGAATCCACCAGCTCCAATTAGACAAAGAGCTAAGATTGGACTCAGAGTGGCCCCCTGAGACACAGATAAAGCAAGCACAGATTGGACCAAGAGCAGCTTGCTCAGACACAGGCACCTCTTACACCTATTGAAAAAAGAGATGGGTAGACCACTGCAAAAATACATATAACAACATAAAGAGCACTATGGCATCACCAGAACCTAGCAGTTCTACAACAGCAAGACCTGAACATCACAACATAGAAGAAGCAGAAGAAAGCAACCTTAAAAATAACCTTATGAAGATGATAGAGGCTTTTAAAGAGGAAATGAAAAATTCCCTTAAAGAAATTGAGGAAAAGACAAACAAAATTTGGAAGAAATCAATAAATTCCTTAAAGAAAGCCAAGAAAACAACGAAAAAGCAATTAAACATATGAAGGAAACAGTTCAAGACCTGAAAATTGAAATAGAAACAATGAAGAAGACACAAACCGAGGGAATGCTGGAAATAGAAAATCTGAATAGACAAACAGGAACTACAAATGCAAGCATAACCAACAATACAAGAGATGGAAGAGAGAATCACTAGTGTAGAAGATACAATAGAGGAAATAGGTTCCTCAGTCAAAGAAAACACCAAAGCCATAAAAGTCATAACACAAAAGGTCCAGGAAATCTGGGACATCATGAAAAGGCCAACTAAGAATAATAGGGATAGAAGAAGAATACCAACTCAAAGGCACAGAAAATATATTCAACAAAATCATAGAAGAAAAATTTCCCAACTTAAAAAAGGAAATACCTACGAAGATACAAGAAGCTTATAGAGCATCAAATAGACTAGACCCCCCAAATTAAGTCCCCTTGCCACATAATAATTAAATCACTAAACATACAGAATAAAGAAAGATTATTAAAAGAAGCAAAGGAAAAAGGCCAACTGACCTATAAAGGCAGACCCATCAGAATAACACCTGACTTCTCAATGGAGACTTTGAAAGCCAGAAGGTCCTGGACAAATGCAATGCAGACACTAAGAGACCACAGATGCCATCCCAGCCTACTATACCAAGCAAAACTTTCAATCACCATAGACAGAATGAACAAGACATTCCAAGACAAAACCAGATTTAAACATATCTATCCACAAATCTGGCCCTAGATTCTAGAAAGCACTAGAAGAAAAACTTCAACCTAAGGAAGTCAGATGCACCCATGAAAACACAGGCAATAGATAACCCCACAGCAGCAATTCCCAAAGAAGGGAAATACACACAAACTACCACCAAAAGATAACAGGAATTAACAATCACTGGTTATTAATATTCCTTGATATCAATGGACTCAATTCACCTATAAAAAGACACAGGCTAACAGAATGGATAAGAAATCAGGATCCATCCTTCTGCTGCATACAAGAAACACACCTCAACATCAAAGACAAACACTACCTCAGAGTAAAAGGCTAGGAAGAGACTTTCCAAACTATTGGACTTAAGAAGCAAGCTGGTGTAGCTATCTCAATGTGTAACAAAATAGATTTCAAGCTAAAATCAATCAAAAGAGATTGGGAAGGACATTATATATTCATCACAGGAAAAATCCACCAAGATGAAGTCTCTATTCTGAACATTTATGTCCCAAATACAAGGACACTCACATATGTAAAAGAATTATTACTAAGACTTAAACCACACATCAAACCCCACACATTAATAGTGAGAGACTTCAACACCCCACTCTCACCAATGGACAGAACTGCTAGACAGAAACCTAACAGAGAAATAAGGGATCTACAGAACATTCCACCCTAACAAAAAAGAATATACCTTCTTCTCAGCACCCCATGGAACCTTCTCTAAAATCAACCACATACTCGATTGCAGAGCAAATCTCAACAGGTACAAAAAATGGGAATAACCTGTATTTTATTGGACCACCATGGCTTAAAGTTAGATTTCAACAACAACAAAAATACCAGAAAGCCTACAATCACATGGAAACTTAATAATGCCCAAATGAATCACCAATGGGTCAAGGAAGAAATAAAGAAATTAAAGACTTTCTACAATTCAATGAAAATTAATGTACTACATACTCAAATTTATGGGACACTATGAAAGCAGTGCTAAGAGGAAAGTTCATAGCTCTAAGTGCCCACATAAAGAATTTGGAGAAATCTCACACTAGTGACTTAACAGCACACCTAAAAGCTCTAGAACAAAAAGAAGCAACGTCACCCAGGAGGAATAGATGCCAGGAAATAATCAAATTGAGGGCTGAAATCAATAAAATAGAAACAAAGAGAACAATACAAAGAATCAATGAAACAAAGAGTTGGTTCCTTGAGAAAATCAACAAAATAGATAAGTCCTTATCCAAACTAACCAAAAAGGAGAGAGAGCATCCAAATTAACAAAATCAGAAATGAAAAGGGAGACATAACAACAGACAATGAGGAAATCCAGAGAATCATCAGATCATTCTTCAAAAACCTGTACACCACAAAATTGGAAAATTTAAAAGAAATGGACAATTTTCTGGATAAGTACCACATACCAAAATTAAATCAAGACCAGATAAACAATTTAAATAGGAGACAAAGGGGCTGAGAGCTGAGAGCTGAGACGGGATCTGGAGGGCAGAATCACAGCAGGAATGAAATATTTATGGCTCACACTAATCTTCATTGTTATGAATTCAGCTCCCCCAAATTGCACACAGCAGCTGTAGAGAAAAGGGGAGGCAATTATCTAATTTTTCCATGAACGACATGCGATAGCAGTAAGGAAAGACTGTGAACACAGGAAAGATGGACCAGACCAACCGAAATGACACTGTAGAGAAAGGAAGACTGGTAGACACTGGCATGACAGGAAACTAAGAATGTTTATAAATGACCCCAAATCCAGTGAAAGAACAAAACAGAAAGCTTTGCAGAAACAGTCAGCTGGGTCTGGATAGGGACTCCCTACCTGCAGTCTATACTCTAACAATCAGCCCATGGAATATCTTAAAATAGACACAGTCTTTAATTTTTAAAATTGGTGGCCGGGTGGCAGTGGCACATGCCTTTATCCCAACACTCAGAGGCAGAGCCAGGTGGATCTCCGTGAGTTCAAGGCCAGCCTGGTCTACAGAGAGATCCAGGACAGGCACCAAAACTACATGGAAAAACTCTGTCTTGAAAAGCCTCCCCCCCCCCAAAAAAAAATGGTGTAGAAATATAGAAAGTATTAGTGTTTCTCAAAAAAGCCTAAGCTTTCAACAGAATTGTCTCCAGGTAATGGGCATCTCTGCCATAGTTGTGTGTACAAGAAAGGGCTCCCTTCAAGGCCCCCTAATTCCAATAAAATTTAATTGTCTCAATTTTGATTCTGACAGCATTCACAGTTGATATGCTTTCTGGTTTGATCTATCAATTATTGAGATTGAAATCATTTGAATGTGATTATGGAGTTAGCTATCATTCCTTATTACTATAGCAGGTATTTTTGCTCCTTCATGTTTTGAAGCTTTGCTGTTAGGATTATACTATAGGTTTATTTTAGTTTTTTAGATAGGATTTCAGTAGATAGTCCTATGTGGCCTCAGTCTCACAGACATCCACCTGTCTCTGCCTCCCCATTGCCTGGAATGAAAGGCATGCCCTACCACGCCCAGCCAAGTTTATTTTCACTAGATGAATTGCCCTCTTTATTATCACTGGCAATGTTCTTTGTCCCTGAATCTGCCTTGATTTTTTGTTTGTTTGTTTTATTTTGTTTTTCGAGACAGGGTTTCTCTGTGTAGCTCTGGCTGTCCTGGAATTCACTCTGTAGACCAGGCTATCCTTGAACTCACAGAGAGCCACCCAATCACCTGCCTCTGTTTCCTGAGTGCTGGGATTAAAGGTATGCACCACCACTGCCTGGCCTGCCTTGATTAAGTCTTCTTTTGACTATTGTGAGGATGGTCACTTTAATCTGCTAGAGTACTTACTTTAACATATTTTCTGTAGTTAACACGTGGTTGGGTCTGCTTGTTTTCAAACCTAATCTGACAATCTATACTTTATACTTTAGGTTTAGATCATTTATGATACATTTAAATCAATTAGTGGTATTACAAGGGTCCTCTATTCCCTTGACATTCGTTTTCTATCACGTTCTGGAATAAAAAGAAGTTTGTGTAAATATAAGAAACAACAAAAGAGATTTTGAAAGTTCGTTCGTGTCACCTTACAACAGAAGTAGGTTTATTTCTACAAAAGCGAAGTGAACGTTTGCATGTGTTTAGGACACCTTCACGTGCTAGTCACTCACTCATCCTTCAACATGGGAGGTTCGACAGAACTGTCTAATGGACTGTTCTATCAATAGAAATCGATGTGGTCCTCAGTCACATTTTCCAATGTAGACAGCAGGGACAGTGAACCCAAGAAGGGTCCAGCATACCTGGCTCTCTGAAGTCTCTGATGTAACCTGCCGGTCCTCTCCACGTTTAAAGCCAAACAATTCTGTAGTTCCGTCTTTTG